>CALYLW010000754.1:0-290000 GCA_944989445.1 Ampullaceana balthica | reverse complement strand
CAAACTTGTCTCCCTAAAGTAGAGACCTTGTTGGAACTGGTCAGTCCGTGTAGAGAGAACTTTAGATGACCACTCACTCCCCCCCCCCACCCCCGTCAGGTACAGTTGCTCGGGACAAAAGAAACGTTTTCAAGACGCAATGAAGGCAACCTTAATTGTAAATGAGTGAGATTCGGATAAACGAGCAAAAACTCGAAGAAGTCTCCACTTTCAAGTATCTAGGGGCCATAATATCCGACGAAGGCTCAAAGTCAGAAATTATTGCCAGAGTAGCCCAAACAATGGCAGCATTGAGCAAATTAAAGCACATCTTGCAAAGTAAGAAGCTCTCCCTGAGATCAAAGATCCGGCAAATGCGCTCTCTAGCGATGTCGGTCTTTTTGTATTGTTGTGAGGCTTGGACGCTCACTGCAGACCCCAAAAGAAGAATCAATGCGCTAGAAAGATATTGAACATCTACACATCGCACATCACAAACGAAGCGGTCCGCAACACCATAAGTACTGTCATTGGCCCCTACGAGGACCTACTCACATCAATTAAGAAGAGGAAATTACGATGGTACGGACACGTGAAAAGAACTGGAGGTCTCGCAAAAACCATATTACAAGGCACAGTCCAGGGAGGAAGGAAAAGAGGCAGACAAAAGAAGAGATGAGAGGACGATATCACAGAGTGGACCGGCCTGTCATTCAGCGACTCTCAAAAGGCAGCACAGGACCGTGACAAATGGCGTGTGTTAGTGAGCAGTTCACGATGGTGCCCCAACGACCCAACAACGGGTTAAGGGATAGTTCAGTTCAGCCATGGTGACCCTGGCACTTGGGGAACAGTCCTCAGACGATCGCTGGGGTGCCCCTCCCTCCATAAGGTTCAATAAGACATGAGGCTAACAGAACCGCTGCAGCAGATGCCCCATCTGTAGACTAATCACCATTTGCTTTACACCATTTTTAAGCGGGCTATTTTCTACCAGTTTCTACCGAAAAAGCCATGACGTGTTATCAAGATTCTTGTGACCTAATCATGAAGATATGAGTTCTCATAGTAACCTTTAACCTCTACTCTGTGCTCTCATTGGTCGTTAGGGAGGGAAATAAGCGATAGGGATTCGAGAGTCCGGGCGTCAATCCCTTATATTAAGTTCACCGTTGTGTTTCTCTGTCTGTCTGTCGTGATCGGTGGGGCGGGCGGGAAAACAAAAGTCAATAAACAACCCCGTAAAAACAAAGTTTTTGACTATAAATCACTTATATATGAGACATAAATAAAAGTATTGATTATGTTCAATATAATACGCACAGCGCGACACACTAGCATAAACCTTTAACAAACTGAACGTGACTGAACTCCCCTCGCTGTAAAAACACGTGGATGTGGTCATCGATCGCTGGAGTGGACTTTTTGTTTTTCCGCTTGACCGACCTCGAGCCCACGACAAGACGGTGAAGTTAATATAAGGGATTTAAAAATCGCCAACTTCCCGTGATGCTATCGAGCTGAAATTTTGCACATAGACTTGTGTCACCTAACAATGCATTGTATCACAATTACAGATCGATCGAAAGTACCGTAATTAAATTTATTAATTTTTAGTTTATCTCTATGTATCTCTATGAAGCCGTCTGCAATAGTTGACCTCCACGGTTCACTGCATTTCACTCCAGCCAGCGATGACCACATCCCCTGTTTTACAACATATATTACTCTATAAGCCTGGTTGCAGTCTCTTACAGCAAGGGGAGTTCAGTCACGTTCAGTCTGTAAATGTTTGTCGGGCGGTGCATATTATATTGAACATAATCAATACTTTTAGTTCTGTCTCCCGGAGGAAGGGGCTGACCTTTACTGGGTCCTCTGGATAAGTAGGGCACGTGAAGCCCGAAACTAACAGTCTCGACGAGGAACGTCGAAGTCCCTCTAGGGTTAGCTATGCAAGTAAGAAGATGACTAAAGATGCTTACAGTCTGTGCACGGATCGTAGACGGGGCACCGTGGTGGAGAATGTCCCCGTGGTGGAGAATGTCCCCGTGGTGGAGAATGTCCCCGTGGTGGAGAATGCCCCCGTGGTGGAGAATGCCCCCGTGGTGGAGGATGTCCCCGGGGTGGAGAATGTCCCCGTGGTGGAGAATAACCCCGTGGTGGATGTCCCCGTGTGGAGAATGTCCCCGTGGTGGAGAATGCCCCCGTGGTGGAGAATACCCCCGTGGTGGAGAATGCCCCCGTGGTGGAGGATGTCCCCGTGGTGGAGGATGTCCCCGTGGTGGAGGATGTCCCCGTGGTGGAGAATGCCCCCGTGGTGGAGGATGCCCCCGTGTTGGAGGATGTCCCCGTGGTGGAGGATGTCCCCGTGGTGGAGGATGTCCCCGTGGTTGAGGATGTCCCCGTGGTGGAGAATGTCCCCATGGTGGAGTATGTCCCCGTGGTGGAGAATGCCCCCGTGGTGGAGAATGCCCCCGTGGTGGAGAATACCCCCGTGGTGGAGGATGTCCCCGTGGTGGAGAATGTCCCCGTGGTGGAGAATGCCCCCGTCAATGACGAAAACCATTGTACCCGTTGAGGGTCGGCTCATCCGAAGCGACCGTTTCTTCCCCCTTTTCTAGCTATTTCAGTGAACGGCACTGTTTAGGGCCAGGGAGGCCAGCACAATTCTAGATAAAAGTGCCGCGATGAACTCCGGACGGACGTCAGCTCTGACGAGATATAGCCTGATGGGGATGCCCTTACCCGGGCACTAAGTGGTTGGACTATTTGGTTGCCCGCACCCCCCTCAGGTGGTCTACAATGATGATTCCCACTACTTTGCGACAGTCCTCTGTAATTGAGACCCGTATTCTGCGCTGTGGTGGCACCGCAGCTAGGGCGGGTCGAAGTAGGAAACATTCCACATCCACCCTTTTGGATGGAAACTCCCTTGAGAGGTAGACTAAGTCGACTAGTGCGGTGGCCCTCTGCCCAGACGGCCCCCTCTTAGAGGGGGTGTCCCCGTCGGCTAGCTCACCTCGGGGGAGGGGAGAAAGTTGCCGGGGAATTCCCCGAGGGGCACTATAAGAGTTTTAGTAACTCAGGGCCTTTTGACATTATCTCGTATGTCACATATTTAGCTCTGTCTCAAAAAGGGATTTATAGTCAAAAACTTTGTTTTTACCGGTTGTTTAATTCTTAAATATGGCACACATCAAAAACATCCTGATGGTATCGCCGTGGTGTAACTCAATGCTTGTCTTCCAGTTCTGTGTCGTGTTGCGGGTGTGTTTGTGAATGTGCGAGGCAGACGACCAAACTCGCCAAACAAGTTATGCCTGGGGTCACGATACTCAAGTCCAGGCATAGTATCCCCCCACCCACCAGCACCCCTCCTCTACCTACCCCCACCCCATCTGACGGGGAAAGTGTTTTGTTGACGAAAGCAGAAATGTTTTACCTGGAGTGTGTGTTGGGACGCCGTTTAGACGGCAGACGAGAAAACTTTCAGGAAGTTGAACGCATTATGGTTGACGGTAGATTTTGAAGACATCGGTTTCTGCTGAAAGGCCCAACTTGTCAAACACAGACGCTATGATCTAAACGTTAAATATCTTACACCGAGGTGCAGCATTCCAGCCCCCCCCCCATCCAGTAAACAATCCACCATTGATAATACCTACTTTATAAAGGAACACACATGTCTCATTATAACAGTTGGTTTTACTAAAATTGACACTTTCATTGTTATTATGATGGTTTATACAGATTGTATCTTTTAGCCTATAGAAATGTAGCTTAATCAAACCACACAAGGCCTCGCCATCAATGTTCCTTGTTGTGCCGCTGCGCAGCAGTTTAGAACTACCACGCAGCAAATTTTGATAGGATAATAATATAATATATTTGTACCAAATACATCGACGCTGTAGAACTTTGAAAATGAGTTGTTGCTTTTATTTTGCACACAAACCAAAGAACCTTAGAGGAAAGATTGCTGACCATCCCATCTTTTGGTGAATTGACGACAGGACGATTCATCTGTAAACATTGATACCAGCTATAGATCAGCTGGCTTGAAATTGAAGTCATCTGTTCAACCATTTGATCGTGACCGCCATCGGCTATCTAGATAGTTATAACATGACTCTTTGTGATTGTATATATTCGATCACGTGATATGAAACATTAAATGTAGATCTGGAAGCACAGAGGGAAAAAAACTGACTTGCGGTTGTTGTTTTCCTTTCCTTAAACAAACTTGATTAACTTTATTTTTAATATTAAAACTCATTGAGCTAGCAGCTAGAAAGTGTCCAATACAAAACTATGCTAGCCGAGATTTATTAACATACGCTGTGTACGTGTATACATTCTACTCTAGATACTTATGTATACTCGTACACATTTTACACTTTTGGAAAAACTCTGGAAACAATGTTGACCTCAGGAATCTTTGGATATGTGGAAATACATATGTAACGTGTCTTAAAGCTGTGTGAATAGTGGTGTATGTGTAACGCGTCTTAAAGCTGTGTGAATAGTGGTGTATGTGTAACGTGTCTTAAAGCTGTGTGAAAGGTGGTGTATGTGTAACGCGTCTTAAAGCTGTGTGAATAGCGGTGTATGTGTAACGCGTCTTAAAGCTGTGTGAATAGCGGTGTATGTGTAACGCGTCTTAAAGCTGTGTGAATAGCGTTGTTATTTTATAATCAGACAGATATTAATTTCTATAGCTAATTATTAAATACTTTTACAGCCGGGGGAGGGGGCTTTCGGTCATACGATATTTCTTACGGATTTTTACGGACAAGTTCTGTTTTTTGTCGTCGCTCAAGAGATAGTTCGTAAACTGACCAATGGCCAGCAACCCTTATCGCTATAACAGATGTCCTGTAATTTCATTTTCTTTCCGTATTTTCTTCCCAGACCATCAGCCGTGTTATTATAAAAATACAGGTAAATCTAGATTTGTCTTTGTACACGTCCGCAACCAGGATTATGTCCAAGGTTTCCTTATGGCGACATTGTCCTAGTCGGTACACACATTTCTCCAGACAGGTCAACGTCCGGCTTGGACACAGGAGATATTTCCTGTGGTATAACAACTGTATTGTTTCCCCACAGGGATGTGTGATCTGTTTCAACCAAAACTTGTGTCTGCTCTTTCCTCTCTGAAAACAAAATGTTGTTCAGACGTTCAATTATAAAAAATTATCATAATTTGTGTAGCATACTTGTTACATCTTTTTATTATCATTATTTATTTATTTATGTACTTATTTGCTAACTTAACGCCAAGAAAGTCGTGGAAAAGTAGTTGCAACGGATACAAGAGTATAACAATGTCTTACAGTCCCCAGTCCCACTCTCATCGACCTAACTTAACACTAGGCAATAGCCACTGGAGCGTGACCAATCCGATAGATGTATCACATCAGATCAATCTCTGTGATCGTCTGCACACATGGTGGCAGGGGGCGGAGCGTGTTGTCATGACAACAGTTGCAATGGTAGTCGGGGGCATTGTTGCCATGACAACAGTTGCAATGGTGGTGTGGATTTATTATTTTGACAACTTTAAGGTTAGAAGATTTGACAAACTGACAGCTTTCTGCAAGGTTGACATTACAATGAGTTATCACCATGACAACGACTTGTTGTTGTACTGAGGTGTGACAGCTGTGTAAACCAACAGAGCAACATACACGCATTGATATGAGCTGGGTTGTTTCCTTTAACTATGTTCAGTTCTCTGTTTCCCTTTTTCCCCAAAAAGTTAACTTTCTCTCCTTATTAGTTAACTTAGCTGCTGGTTCCACCTATGGCGGATTAAGGGGGGGGGGCTGAACGGGCTAAAGCCAGGGGCCCCCGATGATTAGGGGCCCCCAAATTTAGTATATTTTATAAGAAAGATGGACAAATGTTTGCATGAATTCCTGAAAATATCATAAATTAAACAAATTAATTAAAAACACTGATTTTATAGGCTCACTAAGAGAAAATATTTAAGATTATTGTTTATATTTTTAAAATTTCCAATTTTTATCAGTCTCGTGTTGTCTTGAGGTAGAAAGTCGGCCAGCTGTGCAAGCGGTCATGCGATCGTGGGCACAAAGTTTTGTTTAAAATTGTAATTTTACACTCAATATTAGGATACCGGCAAACAGTTATTTCTTCGTATTCCATTTTTTCATGAATAATCTTTTTGACTGGGACGGCCGATCCCGTAGTACAGACAAAGTATGTTAAAGGAACCGATGAACTATTTAGTTACAAGTTACAGTCTTATATTAGCTGCTAGCAATCATTTTATTTAAAGGGACGCTGGCTGGATAGGGCCCCAGTTTGAATTGCAGCCAGGGGCCCCGTGCAGTCTTAATCCGCCCCTGGGTTCCACGCACGATCCGGCTCACGGGAAAAACACTCTATATCTTTTTTCCCCTCTGTCACTCAGTCTATGGGAGTGATGGCGAACCTTTTTGGGGCCGCATGCCAAAAATTCAATTAAAACCTACTTTTATATAGCAAAGTGCCAACACAAACGAATTAATGAGTTGCATGACGGCTGTAACAACATCTCCCCTACTATAACAACATATCCCCTACTATAACAACATCTCCCCTACCATAACAACATCTCCCCTACCATAACAACATATCCCCTACCATAACAACATCTCCCCTACCATAACAACATATCCCCTACCATAACAACATGTCCCCTACCATAACAACATATCCCCTACCATAACAACATATCCCCTACCATAACAACATATCCCCTACAATAACAACATATCCCCTACCATAACAACATATCCCCTACCATAACAACATCTCCCCTACCATAACAACATCTCCCCTCCCAACATCCACTCACACCACTCCGCCCCACCACACATAACCTACAACCTGACTTACCGGCCGATCGTTATTCAGCCTTGGCTGGCATTACCGCCGGAACTCCGGGCCTCAAGGTCAAGGGTCAGCAGTAATTGTATGCCGTCCCCTCGCGCCTGGACTGTCATGATGACATCATGGCCTTCAGATAATCTCCTGTAATTTCCCCTGGTTTGGCAAGAGTTTTCGCCCTTCATTCCGACACGATGATTCTCATTTGGTGATTACCAGAAGACCCTGTTGTATTTGATTTTGTGTTTTAGTTTTGAAAGAGAGAATTTTGGCCCTCGTCCTTGATACGTGATGTGGTCAGTGAACTTCAACGTTATTCAAAGAACCTTTAATGAGATGCCAACAGACAGCGTCGTCATTCTTTCATTCGCATTCTCGTCATTGAACCTGTACGCACCAAGCTGCGCAAATTTGTTGACACGCCGCATAATTAGGTTTATGCTGGTGCAGATATATGCAATATTTTGAAATTAAGGGAAATTGTACTCTTGTTTTTTTCCTTCTAAACAAGGGAAAGAATTCAAATTTATGGGAGTGGCGCTTGGTAACGGGATAATTTCTTGTTACAAAATGTTCTGATTATTTTTTGCTCATGCCCACTCAAGAAAGATGTCTTTTTACTTTAGAGAATATATCATCAATTAATTAATGGAGAATATTATAATATCAATTAATTAATGGAGAATATTATAATATCAATTAATTAATGGAGAATATAATCATACCAATTAATTAATGGAGAATATAATCATATAAATTAATTAATGGAGAATATTATAATATCAATTAATTAATGGAGAATATTATAATATCAATTAATTAATGGAGAATATAATCATACCAATTAATTAATGGAGAATATAATCATATCAATTAGTTAATGGAGAATATAATTATATCAATTAATTAATGGAGAATATTATAATATCAATTAATTAATGGTTTCCTGGTAAATTCATTCTTTTTTACGTCATGCCAAGACTCAGCACTCTTGACGTAACACTAAGTTGAGACACTCTCTGTCCAGGCGACTGTCAGATCTGAGAGAGGGTCCCACATATTGCGTGACTCTGTAGATGGTGACCTGAGACGGGGACGAGGGGGCGGGTGGTGTAAGGTGAAAGGTCAGTTACAATTGATTAGTTTTCGATGTTTTCTTGCCCTACAAGTACAGCCACACTTGTTTTTACATGTGATCGAATTTGAAGACATTTTAGTTGGAGAGAACAATACCTCAGTCACAAGGTGAATAATTTTTTTGTATCCTACTCACTTTGTGCCCTCGCTTTGTGTGTGAGGTTAGATGTGTGCCCTCACTCTCTCTCTCTCTCTATTTCTCTCTCTCCCTCTCTCTCTCTCTCTCTCTCTATATATATATATATATATATATATATATATATTTATATATATATATATACAGTATCTCCCCCCCCCCTTTTTCTGTCTCTCCATCACAGTTGATTGTTCTGCACTCCTTCAATATTTCTATTGTCTCCTGTGTTTCGAAACCATCTCCCAATGTCTATGAATTAATCTGTAGCGGACCAGCGTCACCCTTTGAATATCACATCATACAACCCACTCCCACTCTCACTTTCATCTCTATCTCCACTCTAAATGCCGTCAGGTTCTCTGGTCTGGTACAGTACACGGGATATTGATCGAATCTCATACAGGGCCTGGTATGATGTCAGGGAGACCTTAGATGCTGCAGACAAGACTACAGTGGTTCTTAAGTTAGTGACAAGTGGACAATAGCATTCTGTGCGCAAAGTCTATAAATTCATGAAATATTTTATACACATGGGCCAAACTCAAAGCCCGCGGGCCACACACGGCCTGCAAAAAAATATATCTAGCCCCAGGCGTATTGACTGTTGCAGAATTACTTCAAGCCCGAGATAAAACTTTATATAAGCATAATTTAAATGGCCCTGTGGGGCGCGATGGTCTAAGTGGTAGCGTACTGGACTATCGATCCGAGGCAGATCCCGAGGCGCGTGTTCGAGCAGAGGTACTGGCAAGGCCCCTGGGGCATTGTGCTGGCCACACATTCCCCTGCTCGTTAGTGGTGCTAAAAACTTGTGAACGCTACATCACTTGCCCCATGGATGTTAAATACAAGTTGTGTAGTGAGTGGATATTTGTCGTTCCAGAAGCCAAAAACTGTTAGTTTTGATCGGCGCCAAAGAAATGAAGTCGAGTTGTGTCCGGTGCCTGTGAACGCTCGCTCATAAAACCATGCAGTCCATCGTCATCTTAACTTCATTCCCAACTTAAACGAACGTGTCATTGTGGTCAAGAAAAGATGTCAGACAATTTGACAGAAGAAAGAAAATGAGTCTGCCAATGATTTTTTAATAAAAATATTTATTATTAACACTTTCTCTAGATTCATGTAAAGTAAAGTTTTAACGTTCGTAATTATCCGCTTATTGAATTTTTACTTCTGTTAGGCCCGCAGCTATACATTTGAAATTTGGTCCGCTTAACAATTGAGTTTGACAGCCGTGATCGAAGGCAACTAATTAGGAATTGTGTTTTCTTTTCATTTTGTAAGCATTTCATGTTTTTTTATAAATATAAATTAGAAATGGGGTCAAAAAAGGTGAATGAAACACACACACAAAAGGTGAATGAAACACACACACAAAAGGTGAATGAAACACACACACAAAAGGTGAATGAAACACACACAAAAGGTGAATGAAACACACACAAAAGGTGAATGAAACACACACAAAAGGTGAATGAAACACACACAAAAGGTGAATGAAACACACACACAAAAGGTGAATGAAACACACACACAAAAGGTGAATGAAACACACACACAAAAGAGTGCCACGTCATATTCTATTAAATAAATTTTTAACAAGTTCCTTTTGAAAAATAAATAAAAAACTGAGATTAAGATCTGCACATCCAAGGTAAACAGCTACACCATAGCACAGGCACAACACATATGTTCACAACATCAACACACATTAGCACAACATCAACACACATGTGAACAACAGCAACACACATGTGTACAACATCAACACACATGTGTACAACATCAACACACATGGTTACAACATCAACACACATGTGTACAACATTAACACACATGTGTACAACATCAACACACATGTTTACAACATCAACACACATGTGTACAACATCAACACACATGTGTACAACATCAACACACATGTGTACAACATCAACAAACATTAGCACAACATCAACAAACATTAGCACAACATCAACAAACATTAGCACAACATCAACAAACATTAGCACAACAGCAACACACATTAGCACAACATCAACACACATGTGTACAACATCAACACACATGTGTACTACATCAACACACATTAGCACAACATCAACACATATGTGTACAACATCAACACACATGTGTACAACATCAACACACATGTGTACAACATCAACACACATGTACAACATCAACACACATGTGTACAACATCAACACACGTGTGTACAACATCAACACACATGTGTACAACATCAACACACATGTGTACAACATCAATAAACATTAGCACAACATCAACACACATGTGTACAACATCAACACACATGTGTACAACATTAACACACACGTGTACAACATCAACACACATGTGTACAACATCAACAAACATTAACACAACATCAACACACATTAGCACAACATCAACACACTTTAGCACAATATCAACACACATGTGTACAACATCAACACACATGTGTACAACATCAACAAACATTAGCACAACATCAACATACATTAACACAACATCAACAGAAATTAGCACAGCATCAACACACATTAGCACAACATCAACACACATGTGTACAACATCAACACACATTTGCACAACATCAACACACATGTGTACAACATCAACACACATGTGTACCACATTAACACACATGTGTACAACATCAACACACATGTGTACAACATCAACAAACATTAACACAACATCAACACACATTAGCACAACATCAACACACATTAGCACAATATCAACACACATGTGTACAACATCAACACACATGTGTACTACATCAACACACATTACCACAACATCAACACACATGTGTACAACATCAACACACATATGTACTACATCAACACACATTTGCACAACATCAACACACATGTGTACAACATCAACACACATGTGTACAGCATCAACACACATGTGTACAACATCACAATATCCGCTTTAAAACATCTACACTCATGGATACGACATTTTCACGCAAGATAGATTTTGTAGATTGGTCCCAAATGCATTCAAACGATATTGTACAGGTGTGTATGTGTCCCATTCCTCTACGGTGTGTATGTGCCCCATTCCTCTACGGTGTGTATGTGCCCCATTCCTCTACGGTGTGTATGTGCCCCCATTCCTCTACGGTGTGTATGTGCCCCATTCCTCTACAGACTTGTCTAATACTTCACTGCTTTTCACGGTCTCTTAATTCGGTTGTAACAATGTCGACTTCTCGACTTCTCGACCTCAATTTGATTAGCGTTTATTTTTACCAATTACTAAAAACGAGTTATTTAGGTCATGACCTCAACGGCCATCTTGGCTGCCATTCGAGGCCCACAAAATTTCATTGGCTATCAAAAAGTCGACACGTCAGCAGTTGTAGACCGGGTTATCGGCAGACCGTAGATGTTCCACACGAGTGGTCGTCGTTCCTGCTGGCTTGAGACAGGAAGTGACGCTTGAAAATTCTTGAACCTTCAGTCAAACTTTTGGGGTGTTTTTGGGCTGTTGGAATGTTGGGCTGCTGTTTGTGGAGTGCTGTTGTTGGACTGTTGGGATGTTGTGCTAATATTGGTTGTGTGCTCTTGTGCTGTGGGATGCTGTGCTACTGGGCTGCTACTAAGTCTGCTCTGTTGCTGCATGGGGAGGAAAGGCAAAAGTGGGGGTGGGGATTTGTGGTTATTTTATTTTTACATTTAGTGTTTGTCGCCAATGGTCAAACAAGCAAATTATTCGCGTCTTCTAAGTTCTCCCCAATACATGACCTACTGAGGTCCTTGCTGATGGCAGATGTCAAACTACTGATGTCCTTGCTGGTGGCAGATGTCAAACTACTGATGTCCTTGCTGATGGCAGATGTCAAACTACTGATGTCCTTGCTGATGGCAGATGTCAAACTACTGATGTCCTTGCTGATGGAAGATGTCAAACTAGTGAGGTCCTTGCTGATGGCAGATGTCAAACTACTGACGTCCTTGCTGATGGCAGATGTCAAACTACTGATGTCCTTGCTGATGGCAGATTTCAAACTAGTGAGGTCCTTGCTGATGGCAGATGTCAAACTACTTACGTCCTTGCTGATGGCAGATGTCAAACTACTGATGTCCTTGCTGATGGCAGATGTCAAACTACTGAGGTCCTTGCTGATGGCAGATGTCAAACTACTGACGTCCTTGCTGATGGCAGATGTCAAACTACTGATGTCCTTGCTGATGGCAGATGTCAAACTACTGAGGTCCTTGCTGATGGCAGATGTCAAACTACTGAGGTCCTTGCTGATGGCAGATGTCAAACTACTGATGTCCTTGCTGATGGCAGATGTCAAATGTGCCGTAACCCATCGAAATTCGATTTACTAAGACTTGGCTCATTTAAATTAGGACGTATCAAACGTTTTAAAACCGCCTCTACCATAAGTTTTCAAAACAATTTCCAGCTCCACACCTCAGTTCAAACATACCAACCACATTCCCTTCCCTATAATTTTTTTTAACTATGTAAGCAAAAAAAGTTGATATCTGAGTCTAATCCCATCCTTGGCCCCGCTTTTCACATCCTGGGAGGTACGGGCATCCCGGTGTAAGAACCCCTGTGGTCTTGTTGTACGAGATCTGTGATGTGCCGAGTTGGCAGCGCCGGTTGGAGCTGGAAGATCATCGCTGTGGTTGACTGAATCCATTAAAAACGTCTGACAACTGTCTATAACTTTAGGTGTCGCGATGAATGGATATTGTTCAAATTTAAAAACGTCACTGAAAGTACTTAAAAATAAAATTAAACACAATTAAACCAAAAAAATATTAAAATATCTTTTAAAGCGAAATAGTTGGCATGTACAGCATGAAAGACAGAGGAGGTTCAAGGTCATTTTAGCAAGTTTATGTTTTTGAAATGACATGCAGGTGATGTTACAGCCTTTTTGTTTTAATATTTAACAACATTCCTTGACATTATTATTTCTCTATATGTAAACAGATGAGATGAATTGTTGTAACACCTATCGTCACATCTTAGTTGTGATCAGAGAGCAGATCAGTTAGAGCATCACATTGACATTAATTATAGACAACGACATCATACGGACAAATCGACATCACATATACACATTGACATCACACCGAAAAATCGACATCAAATAGACACATTGACATCACATGGTCACATTGACATCACATGGTCACATTGACATCACATGGTCACATTGACATCACATGGACAAATTGACATCACATGGACACATTGACATCACATGGACACATTGACATCACATGGACACAATGACATCACATGGACACATTGACATCACATGGACACATTGACATCACATGGTCAAATTGACATCACATGGTCACATTGACATCACATGGTCACATTGACATCACATGGACACATTGACATCACATGGACACATTGACATCACATGGACATATTGACATCACATGGACACATTGACATCACATGGACACATTGACATCACATGGACACATTGACATCACATGGTCACATTGACATCACATGGTCACATTGACATCACATGGTCACATTGACTTCATATGGTCACATTGACATCACATGGTCACATTGACATCACATAGACACATTGACATCACATGGTCACATTGACATCACATGGACACATTGACATCACACGGACATATTAACATCACATGGTCACATTGACATCACATGGTCACATTGACATCACATGGACATATTGACATCACATGATCACATTGACATCACATAGACACATTGACATCACATGGTCACATTGACATAACATGGGCACATCTACATAACATAAATGCAACAATGAAATCCCTTGGACGAGACATTGTCATCACTGTTATAGAGTCAATTCGCTGGCTTTCTTTATATATATATATATTTGTTACCCTTTCGAAAAAACTTTCTTGTTCTAAACAATCTAACGTAGTAGCGTGGACTCAAGAAAAATTATTTAATTTCTTTACAAACGCACCTTTACGTGTTTGCGTCACAATGACGTTCATGCGATAGAAATGAAACGTATTTTAATTCAAACTGAATAATGTATGAACGGGTCAAATTGCTAGTTATGGAAAACCGCCTGAATGCTGGAGGAAAGTGTCAAGAGTTTTATCCATAGCATATCCGCTACGTACGTACGCAGACAGGGACGACCGTCATATTTGTATCAATACACGCATTCGAGACTTTGAACTTTGTGCAAATGTTTGCAAGCCAAATTTGCGCACCTTTTACATTTGAATACCTAGTCTCAACATAGCTGTTACTTCACAGACACGGGAGGTTATTTTCTATTTCAGTGCCTAGTTCTGCCAGATCCAAATAAGAAATCGTTCTACACGCTACAAATACTGTCAGTAATCATAAATTTTCTGTACAAGTTGAGCGTCTGTAATAAATTGTAAGATAAGATAAGTACAACAAGATTCTTTGCCAGGATTTGATGCTAAGACTCAACCTCAGAATTCAGATAGTGTTTTGTTGTCCTCTTTAACCGGTTCATTTTATTTCCAAACTATCGGTAATTTAAAAACTGCCTTACGGGCGTCTCTTGGGGCTCTCTTAGAATATCTAAACTAATAATGAAATGTTACATAGGAGTGTATCCTGATAAGTCATAGAAATTATCACGATAAGCCAGACTAGATACACCAACTGATACTGTGTGACCTTCACCTAATGTTCCTAGATGGGTTTAATCACCTAGACCTTTGACCTCTCATCAGACATCCTGAAGTCAGCATTTACTGAATTTCTTTCAAATGGACATACTGTATACTGTATACAGAATACTGTATGTACATTAAAGAAACGGTTGTATGAACAAATTAGATTACACGGGTATTTTGTAAAAAGATTTAGTCATGTAAAAAGTTTGGACTGCCTCACTATAGAGTTAATCTGTTTCATTCAGCGAAAACTGATAGTTTCCCTTCGACAGCCTTGTTATATTGTGCAAATTTTGTGTATCTCGTTCTACGGTATTACCACCAACTTTTTTCTATAATATTTTCATTTGTTCCAGTTTTCAATGAAACAGGTTTTCTGGATTGTACACAATCTGACTTAACGTTCATGTTCTACATCCCCCAAATGTCCCCCCAACAAATCTGACTTAACGTTCATGTTCTACACCCCCCAAATGTCCCCCCAACAAATCTGACTTAACGTTCATGTTCTACACCCCCCAAATGTCCCCCCAACAAATCTGACTTAACGTTCATGTTCTACATCCCCCAAATGTCCCCCCAACAAATCTGACTTAACGTTCATGTTCTACACCCCCCAAATGTCCCCCCAACAAATCTGACTTAACGTTCATGTTCTACACCCCCCAAATGTCCCCCCAACAAATCTGACTTAACGTTAATGTTCTACATCCCCCAAATGTCCCCCCAACAAATCTGACTTAACGTTCATGTTCTACACCCCCCAAATGTCCCCCCAACAAATCTGACTTAACGTTCATGTTCTACATCCCCCAAATGTCCCCCCAACAAATCTGACTTAACGTTCATGTTCTACATCCCCCAAATGTCCCCCCAACAAATCTGACTTAACGTTCATGTTCTACACCCCCCAAATGTCCCCCCAACAAATCTGACTTAACGTTCATGTTCTACACCCCCCAAATGTCCCCCCAACAAATCTGACTTAACGTTCATGTTCTACACCCCCCAAATGTCCCCCCAACAAATCTGACTTAACGTTCATGTTCTACACCCCCCAAATGTCCCCCCAACAAATCTGACTTAACGTTCATGTTCTACACCCCCCAAATGTCCCCCCAACAAATCTGACTTAACGTTCATGTTCTACACCCCCCAAATGTCCCCCAACAAATCTGACTTAACGTTCATGTTCTACATCCCCCAAATGTCCCCCCAACAAATCTGACTTAACGTTCATGTTCTACATCCCCCAAATGTCCCCCCAACAAATCTGACTTAACGTTAATGTTCTACATCCCCCAAATGTCCCCCAACAAATCTGACTTAACGTTAATGTTCTACATCCCCCAAATTTCCCCCCAACAAATCTGACTTAACGTTCATGTTCTACATCCCCCAAATGTCCCCCAACAAATCTGACTTAACGTTCATGTTCTACATCCCCCAAATGTCCCCCCAACAAATCTGACTTAACGTTCATGTTCTACACCCCCCAAATGTCCCCCCAACAAATCTGACTTAACGTTCATGTTCTACATCCCCCAAATGTCCCCCCAACAAATCTGACTTAACGTTCATGTTCTACATCCCCCAAATGTCCCCCCAACAAATCTGACTTAACGTTCATGTTCTACATCCCCCAAATGTCCCCCCAACAAATCTGACTTAACGTTCATGTTCTACACCCCCCAAATGTCCCCCCAACAAATCTGACTTAACGTTCATGTTCTACATCCCCCAAATGTCCCCCAACGAATCTGACTTAACGTTCATGTTCTACATCCCCCAAATGTCCCCCCAACGCAGGGCGTCCATGAAGC
Source organism: Ampullaceana balthica (assembly GCA_944989445.1). Lineage (NCBI taxonomy): Eukaryota > Metazoa > Mollusca > Gastropoda > Lymnaeidae > Ampullaceana > Ampullaceana balthica. Next base: position 273,339 of record CALYLW010000754.1, on the reverse strand, counting down.
AACCATGACAAGGCATTCAAACATGACAAGGCATTCCGCCGTGAAGCACAAACACGTTTCATTCACTCGATGTAATAAACAGAAACCTTTTTAAGTCGGCGTTTTATCCGCTGGTGGAAGCTCGCATTGAAAACTGAACCCAGGGACGAGGATATAGTCACGTGACGAGGATATAGTCACGTGACGAGGATATAGTCACGTGACGAGGATATAGTCACGTGACGAGGATATAGTCACGTGACGAGGATATAGTCACGTGACGAGGATATAGTCACGTGACGAGGATATAGTCACGTGACGAGGATATAGTCACGTGACGAGGATATAGTCACGTGACGAGGATATAGTCACGTGACGAGGATATAATCACGTGACGAGGATATAGTCACGTGACGAGGATGTAGTCACGTGACGAGGATATAGTCACGTGGTTCTTATCTACCCCAACCTCGCCTTACACCAACTCTTTATAAAAAAACAGGATTATCTGTAGGTTTAGCCACACTTAACCAGTCAGATAGACCGATAATTTAGCCACAGTTAACCAGGGAGGTAGACCAAGGATTTAACCAGAGTTAAACAGTGAGGTAGACCAAGAATTTAGCCATAATTAACCAGGGAGGTAGACCAAGTATTTAGCCACATTTAACCAGGGAGGTAGACCAAGGGTTTAGTCACAGTTAACCCGGGAGGTAGACTAAGGATTTAGCCACAGTTAACCAGCGAGGTATTCTGATGATTTAGCCACAGTTAAACAGGGAGGTAGACCAAGAATTTAGCCATAATTAACCAGGGAGGTAGACCAAGGGTTTAGTCACAGTTAACCCGGGAGGTAGACTAAGGATTTAGCCACAGTTAACCAGCGAGGTATTCTGATGATTTAGCCACAGTTAACCAGGGAGGTATTCTGATGATTTAGCCACAGTTAACCAGTGAGGTATTCTGATGATTTAGCCACAGTTAACCAGGGAGGTATTCTGATGATTTAGCCACAGTTAACCAGTGAGGTATTCTGATGATTTAGCCACAGTTAACCAGGTAGGTAGACCAAAGATTTAGCCACAGTTAACCAGGGAGGTATTCTGATGATTTAGCCACAGTAAACCCGGGAGGTAGACCAGGGATTTAGCCACAGTTAACCAGGGAGGTATTCTGATGATTTAGCCACAGTTAACCAGGGAGGTATTCTGATGATTTAGCCACAGTTAACCAGGGAGGTATTCTGATGATTTATCCACAGTTAACCACGGAGGTAGACCAGGGATTTAGCCACAGTCAACAATTTCAAAAATTACTTAACATGCCCATGAATATTTTCCTGGTCAGTGAAACGTGTCATGGCAAGAGTGATCGGTCTTGCTCGAGTTACACCCTCCCCGCTCCACATATTATATATATAGATATAAAAATTGCGAAGGTGACTATGAAAGAAAGACGGACCTAAAGAAAAGCTGTCATTGAGTCTCAGTGTGGGTGGCATTATCCCTGTCCAACGGACTGTCCCGCGACAGCCTTTCAACCGTGTTTTTATTTCAGATATGTAAACTTGAAAAGAATTGCTTACGCTGAGGTTTTTTTTTCCTGCATATTTTTGTTTTTATTGAATGAAGGTAGAGGGACTTGAAGTGGGTACTTTATGATCAGGCTAAATATAGAAGGACGGTGCAGAAGGCCCAGATTTTTTACCAAATGGATTGATGCATATTAGATGTTTGGACAAATCTCACGAACGTATATAAGATGTTTGGACCAATCCCACTTACGTATCTTAGATGTTTGGACCAATCCCACTTACGTATCTTAGTTGTGTGTGGCTAAGAAGGTTGGATTGTGTGGCTAAGAAGGTTGGATTGTGTGGCTAAGAAGGTTGGATTGTGTGGCTTAGAATCTTAGAAGGTTGGATTGTGTGGCTTAGAAGGTTGGATTGTGTGGCTTAGAAGGTTGTATTGTGTGGCTTAGAAGGTTGGATTGTGTGGCTAAGAAGGTTGGATTGTGTGGCTTAGAAGGTTGGATTGTGTGGCTAAGAAGGTTGGATTGTGTGGCTAAGAAGGTTGGATTGTGTGGCTTAGAAGGTTGGATTGTGTGGCTAAGAAGGTTGGATTGTGTGGCTTAGAATATTGGATTGTGTGGCTAAGAAGGTTGGATTATTGGGCTAAGATTGTTGGTTACTGGGTTTAAATAAATTTAACACAGAGCTAAGAAGTTAGGCATGTGACCTGAAGACAACTTTGCAAGATGTAGAAAATATGTATTTCTATTGGGTATCAGAGTCACGTGGTATTAAAGAAAATAACCATTTAGGCGTTTAAAGATTGCCCGTGGCTTGGAAAGGGCAGCCACTCTTGTGTACCGTCCCATTGCTTGAAAAGGGCAGCCACTCTAGTGCACCGTCCTATCCCAAACATGTTTTCGTGTGTTGTCGGAGTTAATTTAAGATTTTAGAGCGCAGACGAGTTCCCAGGATTCAAATGCAGGGTTAGGTGTGTGTGTGGGTGGGTGGGGGTTGGTGGGCAAACTCTATTGTGCCCAGATATGGCTGTACAAACATCGAAAGCGCGGTGTCTCAGACTGACCTACTGTAGAATGCACACACTTGCAGATAGCAGTCTCAATGTGTTTGATACTCTGCATTCAGATCTTGAAAACATTGATATCTATGGGGTGTTGGTGTTTGTCAATTAGCGAAATTTGTTAGAATTATGGGTTATTTATGACCCTAGAGTTGACGTGTCTAGACTAGTGGATGATAGAGTTACATGGAGGGTTGTGTTTGAATCAGAAATGTGTTACTCGGTATGTGTGGAGATGTTCAAAGGGGCATAGATACTAGTTACAACATTGTACATTGGTTGTGTTCAGTGTTCATGTACACCTTGGTGTGTAGGTTTGATCTAGTCAAGTGTCCATGTCCACACTAGTGTGGTTGTTGAATTTAAAAACCGGACAATCCTAATGGCTGACCCTGTGACCCATCAAGTCTTTAGCAATATTTTCCCTCTTGGGGGTATTGTGCTGTTGCAAAAGCCGCAACGGGATTAGAGCAATTCTTTGTAAGAAATGCAATCCAAATGACATAGGTGAAACAGGCCATCGGCTGGGTGATCGGTTTACAGAACACCTGTAAAATACATGCCCTACGCCCTGTTTCTAAACACTCGAATATTGCAGTAACTGGGTGTTTATATGTGAGCCATTCACCCGATAGGCTCTCAATGGAAAATATGCAATAATAAAAAGATTTAGTTAATTGGCTTGAACAAAGTTGTCAATTTTACGAAAATGTAAACTCTTTTTTTAAAAATAATTTTGTTGTATTGTTGGGTTTTTTTTAACTTTAACTTCTGACACTTCCTTCCTGTTCTATTATGCTGTGTTTTTTGTTAAGCATTGTGTCCATCTTCATTCTTTTCTCAACTTGATTAGTTTTCAATGGTATACTAGGTAATATATATGTATATTTAAATAATTGTGTTTATTTATGTGTACTTGAAACATTAACACATCTATTTGCCCATTCATAAAACTTGACATTTCTTGTTGTGTTCAAACAACTCGTTTGTGTATCATGTATTTTGTTTGAATGCTTTATAGTGGTCCCATGTGTATAATGACATATTGATATATAAACATAGTGGTCCCATGTGTATGATGACATATTGATCTATAAACATAGTGGTCCCATGTGTATGATGACATATTGATATATAAACATAGTGGTCCCATGTGTATAATGACATATTGATTTATTTTTTCCATGTACTAATGAAAGTATGTTATTAAATGTTAGCCAGCGCCGTGAAATGGTGAATGATATTTTCACAACTATTTTGTTGTCCCAGCTGTAACAGGGATCCTCACATCATGCGGTTGTGCCCATGGCATGAGAGTGCAATATTGGTTGATTCAATCAATTTAATGTTGTCACGTGATACTCCCGGGGCAATAAGCCTTTACTACCCATAGATGAAATTCATTTAGATTATCCGCCCTTTGATGCCATGGCTCTTTCTTGTTATCTAAATCCAGGAAACAAATACATTCAAATACACGTTGAGTATAAAGAGAAACACGAATGCACACATGTCACCGTCCAAAACACGTGGAAGTATATGCCACTCTCTAAAGCACGTCATGTCCTCCATGACAAACCTCATGTCCTCCAAGACAAACATCATGTCCTCCAAGACAAACCTCATGTCCTACATGATAAACCTCATGTCCTCCAAGACAAACATCATGTCCTACATGATAAACCTCATGTCCTCCAAGACAAACCTCATGTCCTCCAAGGATATAGTTAAATTATTTATTACACTGAGAATCTTCACTCTTGGCATAATTCATTAACTCTGGTGTGTACCCACCCTGGATGGGGGTGGGGGTCTGGTGAATGGGGGTCTGGTGGATGGTGTGGGGTCTGGTGGATGGGGGTCTGGTGAATGGTGTGGGGTCTGGTGGATGGGGGTCTGGTGAATGGTGTGGGGTCTGGTGGATGAGGGTCTGGTGGATGTGGGTCTGGAGGATGGGGTGAGGGTCTGATGGATGGGGTGGGGGTCTGGTGAATGGGGTCTGGTGAATGGTGTGGGGTCTGGAGGATGGGGGGTCTGGTGGATGGGGGTCTGGTGGATGGGGGTCTGGTGGATGGGGGTCTGGTGAATGGTGTGGGGTCTGGTGGATGGGCGTCTGGTGGATGGGGGTCTGGTGAATGATGTGGGGTCTGGTGGATGGGGGTCTGGTGGATGGGGGTCTGGTGGATGGGGGTCTAGTGAATGGTGTGGGGTCTGGTAGATGGGGGTCTGGTGGATGGGGGTCTGGTGGATGGGGGTCTGGTGAATGGTGTGGGGTCTGATGGATGGGGGTCTGGAGGATGGGGTGAGGGTCTGATGGATGGGGTGGGGGTCTGCTGGATGGGGGTGGGGTCTGGTAGATGGGGTGTGTTTACGCGATAACTGACACTACCTATTGATAGCCCTAGTGACGCCACCAGTTCTCCTGAGAAAACTGTTTCGTGTCTTTTCTACACCACTATCTGACTCTATGGACATACTACCCTCACATCAAGCACAGGAGCGGCACACTGAGTTAGAGGAGAGCCACGAATACGGCACTTGTAAAGGAAAACTCTAGAATCCTTAGACTTGAACCCGGGTCACACCACGTCAACCACGGTCTAGTGACCACAAAGTTATCAGACCGAAGAACACGTGACATCGTGTTGATGCTCTCACTCAAACAAGTCCTAGGTCCTGGTGAATTTGACCTGACTAATGGCACTTTTGGTTTAAAATTGTTCAAAGTGATGAAGTTTGTTAGATCAGTTGAGCTTCATATGGTTTCAACCTACTTCAAATATATTGTCAATTCAATGTGCTATTTATATACAGAAAGGTAACATTGTCTGCAACAAATTTTGTACTAAGTTGGAGTATGGCGTGGTAGAGGTTTATTTTGTATGTCAGCATAATTTTATCCTATAGTGACAGAAAACTTGCGTTGGACAACATCACAAGTGCCCTAAGGTCACACAACACTTGATGGACAACATAACAAGTGCCCTAAGGTCACACAACACTTGATGGACAACATAACAAGTGCCCTAAGGTCACACAACAATTGATGAACAACATAACAAGTGCCCTAAGGTCACACAACACTTGATGGACAACATAACAAGTGCCCTAAGGTCACACAACACTTGATGGACAACATAACAAGTGCCCTAAGGTCACACAACACTTGATGGACAACATAACAAGTGCCCTAAGGTCACACAACACTTGATGGACAACATAACAAGTGCCCTAAGGTCACACAACAATTGATGGACAACATAACAAGTGCCCTAAGGTCACACAACACTTGATGGACAACATAACAAGTGCCCTAAGGTCACACAACACTTGATGGACAACATAACAAGTGCCCTAAGGTCACACAACACTTGATGGACAACATAACAAGTGCCCTAAGGTCACACAACACTTGATGGACAACATAACAAGTGCCCTAAGGTCACACAACACTTGATGGACAACATAACAAGTGCCCTAAGGTCACACAACAATTGATGAACAACATAACAAGTGCCCTAAGGTCACACAACACTTGATGGACAACATAACAAGTGCCCTAAGGTCACACAACACTTGATGGACAACATAACAAGTGCCTTAAGGTCACACAACACTTGATGGACAACATAACAAGTGCCCTAAGGTCACACAACAATTGATGAACAACATAACAAGTGCCCTAAGGTCACACAACACTTGAATTGATGGAAAACATCACCAGTGCCCTAAGGTCACACACCACTTGAATTGATGGACAACATCACAAGTGCCCTAAGGTCACACAACACTTGATGGACAACATAACAAGTGCCCTAAGGTCACACAACACTTGAATTGATGGAAAACATCACCAGTGCCCTAAGGTCACACACCACTTGAATTGATGGACAACATCACAAGTGCCCTAAGGTCACACAACACTTGATGGACAATATAACAAGTGCCCTAAGGTCACACAACACTTGAATTGATGGAAAACATCACCAGTGCCCTAAGGTCACACACCACTTGAATTGATGGACAACATCACAAGTGCCCTAAGGTCACACAACACTTGATGGACAACATAACAAGTGCCCTAAGGTCACACAACACTTGATGGACAACATAACAAGTGCCCTAAGGTCACACAACACTTGATGGACAACATAACAAGTGCCCTAAGGTCACACAACACTTGATGGACAACATAACAAGTGCCCTAAGGTCACACAACACTTGATGGACAACATAACAAGTGCCCTAAGGTCACACAACACTTGATGGACAACATAACAAGTGCCCTAAGGTCACACAACAATTGATGAACAACATAACAAGTGCCCTAAGGTCACACAACACTTGATGGACAACATAACAAGTGCCCTAAGGTCACACAACACTTGATGGACAACATAACAAGTGCCCTAAGGTCACACAACACTTGATGGACAACATAACAAGTGCCCTAAGGTCACACAACACTTGATGGACAACATAACAAGTGCCCTAAGGTCACACAACACTTGATGGACAACATAACAAGTGCCCTAAGGTCACACACCACTTGAGTTGATGGACAACATCACAAGTGCCCTTTGGACATGAGTTTTGTTTTAATTTTGTGCAAGGACCAACACATCTTATAGGGAACATTAGTGTGGAGATAGTTGTGGCATCAATGGCCTGCACTGGTTTAAACAGTGGTCAGTTTGGGTACTTTAAACCTGAAACAGATCAGGTCACTGCCCACCAATCCCTCCCGCTCTCATTTTTTGCAATTGGCAATACCTGTTAATGTAGATCAATTTAATTTACCCCCCCCCCTTTTTTTTCCCCACTGACTGTCTAAGTAAACCACGTCACTTTTAGTCAGAACTAACAATCACTTGGGGGGGGGGTATTTTTCAATCAATGGAATATAATTTCTCTTTAAGAATCCATCCATCGACTGACTCCCCTCCATCGATTGACTCCATCGACTTACTCCATCGACTGACTCCCCTCAATCGACTGACTCGCCTCCATCGACTGACTCCATCGACTGACTCCATCGACTGACTCCCCTCCATCGACTGACTCCATCTACTAACTCCCGTCCATCGACTGACTCTTGCCTACCGAAAGACTCCTATAACTAAGCTCTGAGACAGTAGTTTGGAAGAAATATTTAAGCCTTTTAACAAAATAATTTTTCAACAGATTTAATAGTAAATATTGTTATCGTCTCCTCATTCAAGGTCTAAGGCCCTTAGACTGGCAACTGTACATGTTTAGACAACATGTAAGGTGTCTCTGTGGTACCTTAGACTGGCAACTGTACATGTTTAGACAACATGTAAGGTGTCTCTGTGGTACCTTAGACTGGCAACTGTACATGTTTAGACAACATGTAAGGTGTCTCTGTGGTACCTTAGACTGGCAACTGTACATGTTTAGACAACATGTAAGGTGTCTCTGTGGTACCTTAGACTGGCAACTGTACATGTTTAGACAACATGTAAGGTGTCTCTGTGGTACCTTAGACTGGCAACTGTACATGTTTAGACAACATGGACGGTGTCTCTGTGGTCGGGCTTTTGGCGAACATTAGCCTAACGAAGGTTTCAAATTACTGTGGTAGGGCTTAGCTCGAGACAACGAGACCCTGTATGGAGGAAGGCAGGGGTGATTAAATACGACATCTGATCCTATGTGATAATCAGGTGCGCAAACTAAGCATTTTTTACTTGCACTTTATCGGGTATATTTGATTTGTTTTGTAATATATCTTTTTTGACTTGTTTTGTTTTTGTATGTTTAAAATATTAAGGGACTTTTACATCCAACTCTGTGCCTCGGCTCAACCCTGATTTAAGACTTCTCTCTCGTCTGGACAAAAACAAAGTTCTGACGACAATATTGGCGCTAAGATCATTCAGATGAAAAAAATTTTTTATTGATGACGTGTTGTAGATGATGCAGCAATTAATTTTTAATCCTCTTCGCACATACCGATATTCTGAGAAAAATCAGATCAGCTTTAAAGAATTTTCAAGACTTCTATTTTTTTTATTACTCTAACATTTAAAAAAACACTTATAAAATCATGTTAGTTGCATCAATAAATTGGCATTTGATAGAAATAATCGGCCACCTGAGAGTATGCCCAGTGTTTCTCTGTTTTTCATTCCAAAAAAAATATTCTGAGCCATAAATGTACTTTTCAATTTGGGATCGTGCATTTAAAAAAAATTTATAATTTAAAAAAATATTTTAAAAAACTTCATCAATATTCTTATGTTGATCTCCTATTTTGTAAAAAATCCAGATTTATGAAGACTATGTGAACCAATTCACATGACGTCCATCGCGTGCCTCTAAGTGTCCAGCTCGGGCGGGTGACAACAGAACATGATCAGTAATATTTCTATGTTGGCTCAATCGTCATGACAAATGAATTTTTAGAACTTTTCCCAGAGGGAATCCTGTCATAATTAGTCAAAATATGCTTAGGTCTCTTCTTGTGTATTACTTCTTACGCCTATCTATGGTTTATGTCTAGTCTTGCATTTTTATTAGAGTTCGAAATTCCACGCCCGAATTCCAGACTGGAAGAACGATAATGTGTATGAATGTATTCTTTTATACGGAATAAGAAAAGTGTTTTATGTCTATCTGATCTGATGGTTTTATTAGATTATCTATGTCAGTGCTTCTCAAAATGGTGGTCCGCTGCCGGTCCGCAGAATGAAACAAATAAAATAAAATAAATAACATTTCGCTACCACGTCTGTGCAATGAACATTCACCGGTCCCTGGTGCACTGGAAAAAATTCCTGCCGGGCCGCCTTCTAAAAAGTTTGAGAAGCACTGATCTATGTGTTCTAACTCCAAATTAGAATTAAATGCCTTTGCTATCATTACCTCTTTGCTATGTCTTCTATCCTCTAGTGCAGTGCGTCTCAAACTTTTTAGTATGGCGGACCGGTGCACTATTTTCCCTGCACTGACAATTGTTTCTGTCCTTTTTTGACAACTTCTGCGGACCGGCGGCGGATGGCCGACGGACCGGCACCTGCCCGCAGACCACCACTTTGAGAAGCACTGCTCTAGTGTTTCAAGGTTGAATGATTTAACTAATGGTGTTACTGTCTGCCAATTTTGAACATTCGCCAGTAGTTAATCTGGCAATTCTTTTCTTTTTTTTTAATTTGTGCTAGTTTATCAATGTTTTCTTTGGTAAAATATGAAACAAAAATAAATTATTTATCATCTGCATCTATATGGTTTACAGAATTCCTTTTTTGCCAAGTCGAGAGAGAAGTCTTAAATCCGGGTCGAGCCGAGGCTCACTGCTGGAGGTAATAATATGCAAACTTCTCGTAGATGTAATACAAAACCCTTAATGTACTTGTCATCTATTTCCAGAAGTTGTATTTTATTACATTAAGCCTTAAGCTATGCGTACACCCCCTTATTCGGGGGAAAAAGTGTTGCTTCAGCGGTTCTAAAATTATTGTTCTTGTATCTTTAATCTAAACGCTTCTGTTTTAAGTTCGCCGCGTGCAAATGAAGGCCCACTGAAACATTCCAAATGAAGGCCCACTGAAACATTCCAAATGAAAGCCCACTGAAACATTCCAAATGAAAGCCCACTAAAACATTCCAAATGAAGGCCCACTGAAACATTCCAAATGAAAGCCCACTGAAACATTCCAAATGAAAGCCCACTAAAACATTCCAAATGAAGGCCCACTGAAACATTCCAAATGAAAGCCCACTGAAACATTCCAAATGAAAGCCCACTGAAACATTCCAAATGAAGGCCCACTGAAACATTCCAAATGAAAGCCCACTAAAACATTCCAAATGAAGGCCCACTGAAACATTCCAAATGAAAGCCCACTGAAACATTCCAAATGAAAGCCCACTGAAACATTCCAAATGAAGGCCCACTGAAACATTCCAAATGAAAGCCCACTAAAACATTCCAAATGAAGGCCCACTGAAACATTCCAAATGAAAGCCCACTGAAACATTCCAAATGAAAGCCCACTGAAACATTCCAAATGAAGGCCCACTAAAACATTCCAAATGAAGGCCCACTGAAACATTCCAAATGAAGGCCCACTGAAACATTCCAAATGAAGGCCCATTGAAACATTCCAAATGAAGGCCCACTGAAACATTCCATCGGGCCAAGGTGACCTTAGAAAGATAGGTTGTTTTCACCGTTAAATAATTTTAATAGATTGTTTATGTATTTATTTAAATGCCTTGAAATAACAATATACATATACATATACATATACATATACATCCCTTTGCCTAAATTGTGATATCAAGACTATGTCAATAAATGTATCACAAATTTTTACTTCCTAAACATATTCTTAATAACTATTCTAAATTCTTTGTGCATCAGACGCCCCCCCCCCTACCCGCCACCAAATTATTCAAAAATGTTTTTTCTTACCCCTTCCAAGGCCACACGTTAAGTCAAGTGTTTTTGGTGACCCCCTAGAGCCAACAGTTTATTTATTATTTTTAAAGTGTATAAACTCTTGATTCAAAAGTGTGTGTGTTGTGTTAAATGTGCTTGACTTGAGCTTATTGATTAAACAAATGTCTGTTCATTGAACATTTTGTGAACTTAAATGTTGCAAGCTTATTGATGAAACCAATTTCTGTTCATTGAACATTTTGTGAACTTAAATGTTGCAAGCTTATTGATGAAACCAATTTCTGTTCATTGAACATTTTGTGAAGTGAAATGTTGCAGCGTTTTGTTTCTGAATTGATCTAAAAGATGTCAGAATTTCTAGAATTGTCAATAGTCTCGAAGTGACCAAAACTTCAGCTGAATTATCAAACACTGGGCAAAATGAAGCCATTGGCAAGATTTCTTTCACCAACTCAGATTCAGAAATGTACGAAAAATATTATCTGTATAATAAGAATCTGAAAAGGACACTGGTCACAAAAACTTAGACCCCCCCCTCCAATATAACGTCACAAAGCTTTCCCCCTTCCAATAAAACATAAAGGCAGTATTTTCTATTTGAAAATGAACATGTTTCAAATCACTGTTTTGGTATTTTTCTTGGGAGTTATCCTGCCCTAGAGCATTATATTATCTAAACCGAGCCATATTAAAGACGTATGTCTAATAAAGGGAAGTAATTATCAGTTAAACATAAACCACATTTAAATATAAATTTTTCAAGTTTGTGTTACACGAAATAATTAATTGGTATTGTCCAAATATTATTAACGTATAAGTGCAATAAACCTTATGTTTGTAATTATTATTTTTTAAGTCAACATATAGAAAAGGTCCTATTAAGTAACTGAGTTATGAATGAGTTAACTAATAAATAAATATGCATATGTTTGATATATATTTTCAAAATATAGTCTCTCGCTAATAACTTGATTCCTGCTATATTCCACTAATTAAGTGGTATGCCACTTGATTTCGATCCCTAAACTAAGTATAAAATGTTTTGCTTACTGTGTATTCTAATACCCAGGATAGTATAGTATAGTAATACTTTGTTTTTTAAATTAATTTTTCGGATCGCTCCTCCACATTTCCATAAATAAATTTTGCGCCCCTTGATTTTTTACTCCGTGCATTTGCACGGAAAGGCGGAGTGTTAGTCCAGCCCTGGGTATAACCAAAAGTAAACATAGAATCAAAGCATATTTGATATTAATTTATTATTATTTTATCTATTCTAAATGTCACAACATTTATACCTTTTCGTGTTCAAAAAAAAACATTTCATGCTTTGTTCATGGACCACCAGTCACATTGAGAACCACTGACCTATAGTGTGATAGGTGTGTATGTCGACTATGATGTGCTAGGTGTGTATGTCAACTATGATGTACTAGGTTTGTATGTCAATTATAGTGTGCTAGGTGTGTATGTCAACTATAATGTGCTAGGTGTGTATGTCAACTATGATGTGCTAGGTGTGTATGTCAACTATAGTGTGCTAGGTGTGTATGTCAACTATGATGTGCTAGGTGTGTATGTCAACTATAGTGTGCTAGGTGTGTATGTCAACTATAATGTGCTAGGTGTGTATGTCAACTATGATGTGCTAGGTGTGTATGTCAACTATAGTGTGCTAGGTGTGTATGTCAACTACGATGTGCTAGGTGTGTATGTCAACTATAGTGTGCTAGGTATGGTATGTCAACTATAGTGTGCTAGGTGTGGTATGTCAACTATAGTGTGCTAGGTATGTATGTCAACTATAGTGTGATAGGTGTGTATGTCAACTATGATGTGCTGGGTGTGGTATGTCAACTATGATGTGCTAGGTATGGTATGTCAACTATGATGTGCTAGGTGTGGTATGTCAACTATGATGTGCTAGGTATGGTATGTCAACTATGATGTGCTAGGTATGGTATGTCAACTATGATGTGCTAGGTGTGGTATGTCAACTATGATGTGCTAGGTATGGTATGTCAACTATGATGTGCTAGGTGTGGTATGTAAACTATGATGTGCTAGGTATGGTATGTCAACTATAGTGTGGTAGGTGTGGTATGTCAACTATGATGTGCTAGGTATGGTATGTCAAATATGATGTGCTAGTTGTGGTATGTCAACTAGGATGTGCTAGTTGTGGTATGTCAACTATGATGTGCTAGGTGTGGTATGTCAACTATAGTGCGATAGGTGTGTATGTCAACTATGATGTGCTAGTTGTGGTATGTCAACTATGATGTGCTAGTTGTGTATGTCAACTATAGTGTGCTAGGTGTGTATGTCAACTATGATGTGCTAGGTGTGTATGTCAACTATAGTGTGCTAGGTATGGTATGTCAACTATGATGTGCTAGGTGTGTATGTCAACTATGGTGTGATAGGTGTGGTATGTCAACTATGATGCGCTAGGTGTGTATGTCAACTATGGCGTGATAGGTGTGGTATGTAAACTATGATGTGCTAGTTGTGGTATGTCAACTATAGTGTGATAGGTGTGGTATGTCAACTAAGATGTGCTAGGTGTGTATGTCAACTATAGTGTGATAGATGTGTATGTCAACTATGATGTGCTAGGTGTGGTATGTCAACTATGATGTGCTAGGTGTGGTATGTCAACTATGATGTGCTAGGTGTGGTATGTCAACTATGATGTGCTAGGTGTGGTATGTCAACTATGATGTGCTAGTTGTGGTATGTCAACTATGATGTGCTAGGTGTGGTATGTCAACTATGATGTGCTAGGTGTGGTATGTCAACTATGGTGTGCTAGGTGTGGTATGTCAACTATGATGTGCTAGGTGTGGTATGTCAACTATGATGTGCTAGGTATGGTATGTCAACTATGATGTGCTAGGTGTGGTATGTCAACTATGATGTGCTAGGTGAGGTATGTCAACTATGATGTGCTAGGTGTGGTATGTCAACTATGATGTGCTAGGTGTGGTATGTCAACTATGATGTGCTAGTTGTGGTATGTCAACTATAGTGTGATAGGTATGGTATGTCAACTATAGTGTGCTAGGTGTGTATGTCAGCTATAGTGTGCTAGCTATGGTATGTCAACTATAGTGTGCTAGGTGTGTATGTCAACTATGATGTGCTAGGTATGGTATGTCAACTATGATGTGCTAGGTGTGTATGTCAACTATAGTGTGCTAGGTATGGTATGTCAACTATAGTGTGCTTGGTGTGTATGTCAACTATAGTGTGCTAGGTATGGTATGTCAACTATAGTGTGCTAGGTGTGTATGTCAACTATAGTGTGCTAGGTATGGTATGTCAACTATATTGTGCTAGGTGTGTATGTCAACTATATTGTGATAGGTGTGTATGTCAACTATGATGTGCTAGGTGTGGTATGTCAACTATGATGTGCTAGGTGTGGTATGTCAACTATGATGTGCTAGGTGTGTATGTCAACTATGATGTGCTAGTAGTGGTATGTCAACTATGATGTGCTAGGTGTGTATGTCAACTATAGTGTGCTAGGTGTGTATGTCAACTATAATTTGCTAGGTGTGTATGTCAACTATGATGTGCTAGGTGTGTATGTCAACTATAGTATGCTAGGTGTGTATGTCAACTATGATGTGCTAGGTGTGTATGTCAACTATAGTGTGCTAGGTATGGTATGTCAACTATGATGTGCTAGGTGTGGTATGTCAACTATGATGTGCTAGGTATGTTATGTCAACTATGATGTGCTAGGTGTGGTATGTCAACTATGATGTGCTAGGTGTGGTATGTCAACTATGTTGTGCTAGGTGTGGTATGTCAACTATGATGTGCTAGGTATGGTATGTCAACTATAATGTGCTAGTTGTGGTATGTCAACACTGATGTGCTAGGTGTGGTATGTCAACTATAGTGTGCTAGGTGTGGTATGTCAACTATGATGTGCTAGGTGTGGTATGTCAACTATGATGTGCTAGGTGTGGTATGTCAACTATGATGTGCTAGGTGTGGTATGTCAACTATGATGTGCTAGGTGTGGTATGTCAACTATGATGTGCTAGGTGTGGTATGTCAACTATGATGTGCTAGGTGTGGTATGTCAACTATGATGTGCTAGGTGTGGTATGTCAACTATGATGTGCTAGGTGTGGTATGTCAACTATGATGTGCTAGGTGTGGTATGTCAACTATGATGTGCTAGGTGTGGTATGTCAACTATGATGTGCTAGGTGTGGTATGTCAACTATGATGTGCTAGGTGTGGTATGTCAACTATAGTGTGCTAGGTGTGGTATGTCAACTATAGTGTGCTAGGTGTGGTATGTCAACTATAGTGTGCTAGGTGTGGTATGTCAACTATGATGTGCTAGGTGTGGTATGTCAACTATGATGTGCTAGGTGTGGTATGTCAACTATGATGTGCTAGGTGTGGTATGTCAACTATGATGTGCTAGGTGTGGTATGTCAACTATGATGTGCTAGGTATGGTATGTCAACTATGATGTGCTAGGTGTGGTATGTCAACTATGATGTGCTAGGTGTGGTATGTCAACTATGATGTGCTAGGTGTGGTATGTCAACTATGATGTGCTAGGTGTGGTATGTCAACTATGATGTGCTAGGTGTGGTATGTCAACTATGATGTGCTAGGTGTGGTATGTCAACTATGATGTGCTAGGTGTGGTATGTCAACTATGATGTGCTAGGTGTGGTATGTCAACTATAGTGTGCTAGGTGTGGTATGTCAACTATGATGTGCTAGGTGTGGTATGTCAACTATAGTGTGCTAGGTGTGGTATGTCAACTATGAGTGTGCTAGGTGTGGTATGTCAACTATAGTGTGCTAGGTGTGGTATGTCAACTATGATGTGCTAGGTGTGGTATGTCAACTATAGTGTGCTAGGTGTGGTATGTCAACTATGATGTGCTAGGTGTGGTATGTCAACTATAGTGTGCTAGGTGTGTATGTCAACTATGATGTGCTAGGTGTGGTATGTCAACTATGATGTGCTAGGTGTGGTATGTCAACTATGATGTGCTAGGTGTGGTATGTCAACTATGATGTGCTAGGTGTGGTATGTCAACTATGATGTGCTAGGTGTGGTATGTCAACTATGATGTGCTAGGTGTGGTATGTCAACTATGATGTGCTAGGTGTGGTATGTCAACTATGATGTGCTAGGTGTGGTATGTCAACTATGATGTGCTAGGTGTGGTATGTCAACTATGATGTGCTAGGTGTGGTATGTCAACTATGATGTGCTAGGTGTGGTATGTCAACTATGATGTGCTAGGTGTGGTATGTCAACTATGATGTGCTAGGTGTGGTATGTCAACTATGATGTGCTAGGTGTGTATGTCAACTATGATGTGCTAGGTGTGGTATGTCAACTATAGTGTGCTAGGTGTGTATGTCAACTATGATGTGCTAGGTGTGGTATGTCAACTATGATGTGCTAGGTGTGTATGTCAACTATGATGTGCTAGGTGTGGTATGTCAACTATGATGTGCTAGGTGTGTATGTCAACTATGATGTGCTAGGTATGGTATGTCAACTATGATGTGCTAGGTGTGGTATGTCAACTATGATGTGCTAGGTGTGGTATGTCAACTATGATGTGCTAGGTGTGGTATGTCAACTATGATGTGCTAGGTGTGGTATGTCAACTATGATGTGCTAGGTGTGGTATGTCAACTATGATGTGCTAGGTGTGGTATGTCAACTATGATGTGCTAGGTGTGGTATGTCAACTATGATGTGCTAGGTGTGGTATGTCAACTATGATGTGCTAGGTGTGGTATGTCAACTATGAGTGTGCTAGGTGTGGTATGTCAACTATGATGTGCTAGGTGTGGTATGTCAACTATGATGTGCTAGGTGTGGTATGTCAACTATGATGTGCTAGGTGTGGTATGTCAACTATGATGTGCTAGGTGTGTATGTCAACTATGATGTGCTAGGTGTGGTATGTCAACTATGATGTGCTAGGTGTGGTATGTCAACTATGATGTGCTAGGTGTGGTATGTCAACTATAGTGTGCTAGGTGTGTATGTCAACTATGATGTGCTAGGTGTGTATGTCAACTATGATGTGCTAGGTGTGGTATGTCAACTATAGTGTGCTAGGTGTGTATGTCAACTATGATGTGCTAGGTGTGGTATGTCAACTATAGTGTGCTAGGTGTGGTATGTCAACTATGATGTGCTAGGTGTGGTATGTCAACTATGATGTGCTAGGTGTGGTATGTCAACTATAGTGTGCTAGGTGTGGTATGTCAACTATGATGTGCTAGGTGTGGTATGTCAACTATAGTGTGCTAGGTGTGGTATGTCAACTATGATGTGCTAGGTGTGGTATGTCAACTATGATGTGCTAGGTGTGTATGTCAACTATGATGTGCTAGGTGTGGTATGTCAACTATGATGTGCTAGGTGTGGTATGTCAACTATGATGTGCTAGGTGTGGTATGTCAACTATGATGTGCTAGGTATGGTATGTCAACTATGATGTGCTAGGTGTGGTATGTCAACTATGATGTGCTAGGTGTGGTATGTCAACTATAGTGTGCTAGGTGTGTATGTCAACTATGATGTGCTAGGTGTGGTATGTCAACTATAGTGTGCTAGGTGTGTATGTCAACTATGATGTGCTAGGTGTGGTATGTCAACTATAGTGTGCTAGGTGTGTATGTCAACTATGATGTGCTAGGTGTGGTATGTCAACTATAGTGTGCTAGGTGTGTATGTCAACTATGATGTGCTAGGTGTGGTATGTCAACTATAGTGTGCTAGGTGTGTATGTCAACTATGATGTGCTAGGTGTGGTATGTCAACTATAGTGTGCTAGGTGTGTATGTCAACTATGATGTGCTAGGTGTGGTATGTCAACTATGTGTGCTAGGTGTGTATGTCAACTATGATGTGCTAGGTGTGGTATGTCAACTATGATGTGCTAGGTGTGGTATGTCAACTATGATGTGCTAGGTGTGGTATGTCAACTATGATGTGCTAGGTGTGGTATGTCAACTATGATGTGCTAGGTGTGGTATGTCAACTATGATGTGCTAGGTGTGGTATGTCAACTATAGTGTGCTAGGTGTGGTATGTCAACTATGATGTGCTAGGTGTGGTATGTCAACTATGATGTGCTAGGTGTGGTATGTCAACTATGATGTGCTAGGTGTGGTATGTCAACTATAGTGTGCTAGGTGTGTATGTCAACTATGATGTGCTAGGTGTGGTATGTCAACTATGATGTGCTAGGTATGGTATGTCAACTATGATGTGCTAGGTGTGGTATGTCAACTATGATGTGCTAGGTGTGGTATGTCAACTATGATGTGCTAGGTGTGGTATGTCAACTATGATGTGCTAGGTGTGGTATGTCAACTATGATGTGCTAGGTGTGGTATGTCAACTATGAGTGTGCTAGTTGTGGTATGTCAACTATGATGTGCTAGGTGTGGTATGTCAACGTTGTTCTATCGTTGTCTTTATGATACAAGAGTTGTAGCGCCCCAGGGATGGGATTAATTTCAACATTTTAACGTCTCTAAAGGAATACATTTAGCTTGAAAGACTCGTCATGCCTCAGTGATTGCTACATGCGTGGATGACTTTAATCTGACAACTGTGTGGTGTCAGACAAACTTTTCAAATAATTAAATTTAACGATCAACAAAATGAACGCTAAAATGTTTTAATTGATGTTCCCTAATGAAAAAAACGTAAAATCTTTATAATGAAAGTTATGTCGGCTGTAGCACCTCGATGTGTGATCTCCTTGTTTTCATTTCAATTACTGCTCCCAAACAATCCCCATTATAGTCTACTTGGATCTTAGGGGCCGTCCATAAATGACGTCACGCGATTTTTGCCGATTTTTTACCCTCTCCCCCCCCCTCGTCACGCGACGTCACAAAAACTTAGACCCCCCCCTCTAAAAATACGTCACAAATCTTTGACACCCCCCCCCCAAAAAAAAACACTTTATTTTCTATTTGAAAATAAGTATGTTTCAAATCACTTTTATTGTCATTTAAGTATTTATTATTTATTTAGTGAAGATCTACATTGTAATATCGTAACCCGCGTGAAGCATTTTTTAAAAAACGTTTAACCGGCCTTCAGAAAACGAACTGTGTTAACATCCTTAGCTTATATTTTATTTTAATGCATACAAATTAAACATTGACTATTAATCATCACGGTTAACGTCTTTGTTTAGAAAAATAATTATTTAAAAATAACATTTTAAAAATGTATTTTTTTAAAAATCCCTCAATTGACTGACGTAAGAAAGAGGTCGGCGAACAGAGGTAAATAACTGAACTGGGGTCAAAAAGGGAATTCTTGGGGGTAATGCAGACTCATTTGGGACATATAACATCCACTACAATCCACTAGATATATTAAAATACGTCATGTGTACGTGTACGCTTGGAACATATGCCCATTATTAAACCGGTTCCTTCCAGAAAATGCTTTTTTTTAAATTTGACAACTATGTAGATTTCTTACCTACGCACTATATGAAGCCACCTAAATCTACCCTACTTTTATTTATATTGACACGAGTGACAATAATCTTAATCCACATGACTTGTCTTTATCACGTATCATTTCTGTGATATTTAAAATTAATGCCTTAAAAACTGAGCTAAGAAGAAAAGTTGTTTTGGCTCCTCTCGATTGCGATGTAAAGAATTTGATGCATTCAATAAAGTTAATGAATACTTGACTAATTTTAAATGGGCTCATTTACCATTATATCTAGAACAGTGCTTCTCAAACTTTTTAGTATTGCGGACCAGCAGGAATTTTTTCCATTGCACCAGGACCGGTGCACTATTTTCCCTGCACTGACAATTTTTTTCTGTCCTTTTTTTTGAGAACATCTGCGGACCGGCAGCGGATGGCCCACGGACCTGGCACGGTCCGCGGACCACCACTTTGAGAAGCACTGATCTAGAAGACTAGAATGGCCAGGGGCGTTTGACCAAAAACCAATCGAACAATTATATCAAACTTAAAACGTTTTTAATTCTATCAAATAGATTCCCTCCCCCCTCCCCTTTTAAAGAAAAAGGATATTTCGTGTCGTTTTGACTTAAAATATCTACACATAATCCTATTCAAATCATTTTTAGACACTTGTCATGCTTGTAAAACTCACCAGTAGCATTTTCGGGCTAAAGACGCTCCCCAAATCCCCGAGTCATGTGAGCAGGACCTAGAGTCGGTAACGCATACATAAACTTGTATATTTGGGGGTAACGGGCAAAAAGGTTTTACGACTCCTGCCATGAGAGAACCAAACGGAGCTGCGGTTACATCACAAATGCTTTGATGTCAACATCAAACGACGCAGTGTAACAATTTCATATGTTATCTTGTGGATTCTCAAACTTAAGGATTATAATTAGATTTAATTTTCGTGTCTTGATAGCTTACGCCAACCAGCGTCTGATGGCCTACCGACCGGCACATTGAGAAGCACTGATTTTTTTTAAAAAAGTCATTAAATAAATTGTAAGCGACCAAATATTTCAATGGAAGTTTTATTTAAAGTTACCCTTTTGATGTGACGTCACATTTCTTCAACCCCCCTCCCTCCCCCTCGTCACGCATCGTCACAAAAGTGTGACCACCCTCCCCCCCTAGGTGCGTGACGTCATTTATGGACGGCCCCTTAGAGCGACAACACAAGACACTGTCCTTGTGTATAGTGTTGATGTCAAGCAGGGGAAACTACTGGTGGGCTATGAAGAGTTGTCCCCCCTGTTAACCATTGCAATTGTTTTTCATCTGTCCTTCGTTAAAACTCCGCATCTGCACAAACTCTCAAGTTGATTTGTTCATCATTCACATAACCCCTCACACCCAGCATTCCCGTAAACCGGAAATTGAATAAGTTTATTTCCGCTACAAGGGCCCTGCCTCATGCATAATGGAACCTTGTATTTTTTGTTTAACACAATCCAGCATTAGCGTGGATTAATGCTCTGTTCTACGGGACACGATCTAATCAGGGTGTTGTGGGGGGTGGGGGTGGGGGCAGTGACTCTCAAACTACACATCGGGACATGTTTTTGTGAAAATATGACAAATTTATTTTGTACTCCAAGTCGTTCATGGCGTGACGTCACTTGAAATGTTGACCTGTACCGTGAATAACGCGTCACCGGCAGCTGCTCACAAAGACGTACTGATTATTACGTCAATCTTAGATGTACTGTTTTGTGAACATTTGAATTAAATTTTTAAGTGTTGTGCGGGGTTATTTTCTGTGAGTCGCTGGAGTCATGTTTCGAAAAAGTCACATTTCTATAAGTTGAAAAACAAACGGTGCATTATTCTTTTTAAAGTTTTTATTTAAAGTTCTATAGTGTTACGCTGCAATCCAACATTTTCAAAGTCTTTAACGTTTGTGTGCGGGTCCGAATTGGGCACTCGCGCCTTAGGTTGCACATCTCTGGCATAAGATAATAGGGATTTCTTAACGTGAAAGTTGTCGGAAGATCCATAAAATCAGGTTTATTTTTTAAATATTTTTTTCTTTGACTTTGGTAGCCTGAATTTTAGCACGAATTTTGGAGAGGGCGGTCAGGGGCGTGTTTTGAAATGGGACGCTATTAAATGATTACAAACCCTGTTCTAGAGGAGCCTCTTGATAATGTTATAGCGACTTGCTCATCTTCATATTTTATCTTATCTTCACACCATTGCTTAACTTCGTATACGTGCTGATCGCCATAGACTTTCTTATCTTCACACACTAGTTTATCTTCATATATTTGCTTAGGTCTATACACTATCTCATCCTCACAAAATTACTTAATAAAAAGGTAAACTCTGTCGGCGGCTCCCACCCCCCCCGTCTCTCTCTCTCTCTCTCTCTCTCTCTCTGTCTCTCTCTCTCCCTCCCTCCCTCTCTCTCTCCCTCCCTCTCTCTCTCTCTCTCTCTCTCACTCACTCTTGCACCTGTTGTCCAACATTTGGATGACCTATCCAACCAACTATGCCAGCTGTCCCCAATGTGTAAAACTACAGACCCCGCCAAGGACCTGGGACCAGTCCAAAGTTGTAGCGATCCCTGGTCTGGTTATTGATTATATACAACTGGGGGGGTTTGAATGTGAGTGGGTCACGGTATGAGTCTAACATTTGTGAGTTACCATGAAATATGTGCCAACCAACCCAATCTAACATCTGTGAGTTAACATGAAATATGAGCCAACCTAATCTAACATCTGTGAGTTACCATGAAATATGCGCCAACCCAATCTGACATCTGTGAGTTACCATACAGTATGCCCCAACCCAATATAACATCTGTGAGTTACCATGAAATATGCGCCAACCCAAACTGACATCTGTGAGTTACCATAAAATATGAGCCAACCTAATCTAACATCTGTGAGTTACCATGAAATATGCGCCAACCCAATCTAACACCTGTGAGTTACCATGAAATATGTGCCAACCCAATCTAAAATCTGTGAGTTACCATGAATTATGCGCCAACCCAATCTAACATCTGTGAGTTACCATGAAATATGCGCCAACCCAAACTGACATCTGTGAGTTACCATAAAATATGAGCCAACCCAATCTAACATCTGTGAGTTAACATGAAATATGCGCCAAACCAATCTGACATCTGTGAGTTACCATGAAATATGAGCCAACCTAATCTAACATCTGTGAGTTACCATGAAATATGCGCCAACCCAATCTGACATCTGTGAGTTACCATACAGTATGCCCCAACCCAATATAACATCTGTGAGTTACCATAAAATATGAGCCAACCTAATCTAACATCTGTGAGTTACCATGAAATATGCGCCAACCCAAACTGACATCTGTGAGTTACCATAAAATATGAGCCAACCTAATCTAACATCTGTGAGTTACCATGAAATATGCGCCAACCCAATCTAACACCTGTGAGTTACCATGAAATATGTGCCAACCCAATCTAAAATCTGTGAGTTACCATGAATTATGCGCCAACCCAATCTAACACCTGTGAGTTACCATGAAATATGTGCCAACCCAATCTAAAATCTGTGAGTTACCATGAATTATGCGCCAACCCAATCTAACATCTGTGAGTTACCATGAAATATGCGCCAACCCAATCTAACATCTGTGAGTTACCATGAAATATGCGCCAACCCAATCTAACATCTGTGAGTTACCATAAAATATGCGCCAACCCAATCTAACATCTGTGAGTTACCATGAAATATGCCCCAAACCAATATAACATCTGTGAGTTACCATGAAATATGCGCCAAACCAATATAACATCTGTGAGTTACCATGAAATATGCGCCAACCCAATCTAACATCTGTTAGTTACCATGAAATATGTGCCAACCCAATCTAAAATCTGTGAGTTACCATGAAATATGTGCCAACCAACCCAATCTAACATCTGTGAGTTACCATGAAATATGTGCCAACCCAATCTAACATCTGTGAGTTAACATGAAATATGCGCCAACCCAATCTAACATCTGTGGGTTACCATGAAATATGCCCCAACCCAATATAACATCTGTGAGTTACCATGAAATATGTGCCAACCCAATCTAACATCTGTGAGTTACCATGAAATATGTGCCAACCCAATCTAACATCTGTGAGTTACCATGAAATATGTGCCAACCCAATCTAACATCCCACCCCAGGCGCCACTCACACCACCCTGACAACATACCTATATACCCCCTTAAACCAGACCACACCCACATTTCCACCCACCAAAGCCCCGCCCCCCCCCCAATCCCTCCATCTACTAAGTTAATCACGAGATTTTCGTCACATTTCACCTTAATATTTCCCATTATAATCTCTAGTTATTATAATCTGGGATTAGTTCATCTGAGCACATGAGTTATTACAGCGGGCGACTGTGTTTCACATTCAACAGATGAACAGTTCAATTTGTTTTGTCTGCATCTCTGTCACAGCCTGCCTCAATCAAGGCGACGCTAGAAGACATCAAAATAAGGAGACGACCTTGAACCTGAACAATTAGCATATGAATCATGTGAAATTCCCCCAGGAATCCCCGGGACAACGATTCACCTTATCATTACCTGGCAAATTATGTTCTAGTCTCCAGGAAATCCAGCAAAAACTGAAACTATTTAAAAGTTACCATTGTGAAACGTAAATGAAAACAATAAGCGAGGGTTCTAATTTTTTTGAAAGTTTAAGGCCACCCCCTTTTTTTTATATCTAATTATATCAACAACCTAACAATCACTAACACCCCCCTTCCCCCCGTTATATCCAATTAATATATCAACAACCTAACAATCACTAACACCCCCCTTCCCCCCGTTATATCCAATTAATAAATCAACAACCTAACAATCACTAACACCCCCCTTCCCCCCGTTATATCCAATTAATATATCAACAACCTAACAATCACTAACCATCGAAGTGAGCACTAGGGTCACAAAAAGCAGTATGCCCTCGCCCTTCCCCTCCCTCACCTCTTGTATTTGCAATAAGAACAAATAAACTAGTTGCATGGATTCCTGTGAGTTAGTACGTCAACCATTTATACAATCACTAAAAGAATGACAATATTAAAACAAATAAATACATAAATCCATCGCTTTTCAATCAATAAAGAGATATTTTTAACACTGCCTATTTAAATAAGCTAATTTAAGTATGGGTCCTCCTAAAAAGTTTAGAATTTCATTCTCAATGGGCAAAAAAAACAATAGTGAACTGTTCATCAAAGCAACATCGGGAGGCCAAAGGAACGTCATTGTCTCCCTTGCTGTAAGTTTGACATGGGGAAGGGGCGGGCGTATCATTTCTAAACACAGTTTAAATAGTTTAATGATCTATAGAGCATCAGCGATAGAACACGATAGATAAACGTTAACGCTGTGGAATGTTGAAATACAATACGTTTAAGACTAAAAATAGTATGGAAGAACCAGAACTTCCACCACATCCCCACCACAGCTTCACCACATCCACACCACAGCTGTACCACATTCACTTTACAGCTGTACCACATCCACACCACAGCTGTACCACATTCACTTTACAGCTGTACCACATCCACACCACAGCTGTACCACATCCACATCACAGATGTACCACATCCACATCACAGCTGTACCACATCCACACCACAACAGTACCACATTCACTTTACAGCTGTACCACATCCACATCACAGCTGTACCACATTCACTTTACAGCTGTACCACATCCACATCACAGCTGTACCACATTCACTTTATGACTATACCATATCCACACCACAGCTGTATCACATCCACACCACAGCTGTACCACATCCACATCACAGCTGTACCACATTCACTTTATGACTATACCATATCCACACCACAGCTGTATCACATCCACACCACAGCTGTACCACATCCACATCACAGCTGTACCACATTCACTTTACAGCTGTACCACATCCACACCACAGCTTTACCACATCCACACCACAGCTGTACCACATCCACATCACAGCTGTACCACATTCACTTTACAGCTGTACCACATTCATTTTATGACTATACCATATCCACACCACAGCTGTACCACATCCACACCACAGCTGTACCACATCCACATCACAGCTGTACCACATCCACACCACAGCTGTACCACATCCACATCACAGCTGTACCACATTCACTTTATGACTATACCATATCCACACCACAGCTGTACCACATCCACACCACAGCTGTACCACATCCACATCACAGCTGTACCACATCCACACCACAGCTGTACCACATCCACATCACAGCTGTACCACATTCACTTTACAGCTGTACCACATCCACATCACAGCTGTACCACATTCACTTTATGACTATACCATATCCACACCACAGCTGTACCACATCCACACCACAGCTGTACCACATCCACATCACACCTGTACCACATTCACTTTACAGCTCTACCACATCCACACCACAGCTGTACCACATCCACACCACAGTTGTACCACATCCACACCACAGCTGTACCACATCCACATCAAATCCACACACCACTTACACCACATTCAGACCAGTAAAAGTCGGTTAACGCTTTTTTTATATTCCGGAGCTCAGAATTTCTTTAATTCCTTTTGCCCGTAACTCAGTTGGGAGATTCCTGCTGGAGAAATGTACAAAAGGCAGAATTCTATCAACAGGATTCACGCATGGTGAGTTATGGCCGCTGACTTCAAACTGGATACATAACAACAGTGGATGTGTCTTCCTTGCTGTTGTTGATAATGTTTGGTGAGGGGGGACCCCTGATAATTATGAAATGGAAGTCATTAGGTTTTGAACAATTAATAGTCGAAAATGTCATGTGATCATGTGCTATAAATAGATTGGTATATATAACTTGTCCGCCATCTGTCGTCTGTTACAGGTAGCAGTTTCACAGTTGACCAACGATTGCACACCTGCTCTGTGTCTGTTGGTGTGCACTTTAGCTCACACGGCCAGGCCCATGACTCGTGAGTTACAATATGGGCCCATAAACTAGCTGGGGACTGTAATTATCTGGGAATATTAATAACGCGGTAAGGGAAAACCTGAAGGGTAAAAAACAGACCAAAAAAAAACACTGAACGTGTCGCCGAAAAGCCTTCGTCAAAGAAGAGTAACAAAAAATATGTTCATAGCTGAAATGTGTTCCTAGCTTGTATAAAGGCGGTACCTAGAACTAGAGTAATGTAGAAGGAGGCACGTGTATAAAGGCGGTACCTAGAACTAGAGTAATGTAGAAGGAGGCACGTGTATAAAGGTGGTACCTAGAACTAGAGTAATGTAGAAGGATGCACGTGTTGAGATCCAATATTCGATTGACTTACACGCACTCAGCGACACGCACAGATTATGTAACACGTTTGGGCTGGTCTTCAAAAATATAGAATACTAGTCGTGTATTACCCGTCGTAAATGACAGAAGTTTGCAAAAGAAATATATTTTAGCTGAAATCTATTAATTTTGAAAAATTACACATCAGAATAAAAAATAACGTAATACAGAACTTTCATTTATTTTAATTCAACATTTCCTTAATGACAACATTTTAAAAAAATATATTCTCATTTCCATATTGAACAATTTTATGCAGACGTTCAAAAAGAGTTATTTTTGGTGCAGTATATTTTGTTCAAGGCTTGTTTTAACGGTGCGCTTTCTAAAATCTTTTATCGCCTGATTACATAGCGTTAAGAACGAACGAACATACATTGCAAATTATCTATATTGATTAGTCTTACATCGGAGTGAGATAAGCCGCGGACTGCGGATTACATTCAGCCCCACTGAAATATTTTATTCAAAATGCACGAATTTATGGACGCAATGAATGATATTTTGCCGAAATGTAAACATTGGAAATTAAGATCTGCAAAAAGTCTTTAAAAATTCAAGGGACGGCGTAAATTTGTACAACTCTAATACCAATAATTAGCAGTGATTATTAAAAAAAAAGTGGACCACTGTTCTCACACTGGTATATTTTACTGATGAATTACCACATGCACCACATTTACACTAAAATTACAACCAACTTATACAACACAAACATCACAATTACACTACTAACTAAAACTACACCACAATTAAATTATTTGTTTTAGCACGAAGAAATGTTATACTTGCTTTCATATTTGGTTTAAGTTGTTAGAAAATATTTTTGGGGTGCAATTTTTATTTTGGACTTATTTGTCTTTCGTGGGTTACCTCCTTTTCTCCCCCACCCCTCACACCTCTCCATTCAGTTCATCCCGTGTCTGCCTGACCTTTTGTTGGACCTCCAGTAGATCTAACTACCTCCCTAGTGTCTGCCTGACCTTTTGTTGGACCTCCAGTAGATCTAACTACCTCCCTAGTGTCTGCCTGACCTTTTGTTGGACCTCCAGTAGATCTAACTACCTCCCTAGTGTCTGCCTGACCATTTGTTTGACCTCCAGTGACCTCCAGTAGATCTAACTACCTCCCTAGTGTCTGCCTGACCTTTTGTTTGACCTCCAGTGACGTCCAGTGACCTCCAGTGACCTCCAGTAGATCTAACGACATCCCAACAACCTCATTAGTGGTTTCTCCGGGTTTTTTTTCCCTACCAGTTTTCGATATTTCCCATTCCACATTGAGTCTATCTCAGACTTAGTCACCTGACCTTAAACCTTATTGAAGGTCACTTCTGCCGCTGTACAGTCCTGCATTAGCTCAAAAAAACCTGTCTGGTCGAATCTGCCCCCTTTAAGAAAGATCGGTATTTTGACAAGAGCGACATGTAAATGTAAATATTTATTAATTTATATGCGTTATTTTTTTTATTTTTTGTTTTATAAGTGAAATATTTTTATTTTAAATTCTCTGACAAGCAACCAGAGCCAAACATTGAGTCATGTTCATTTTAAAAAGGGCCACGGCCTACAACGTACAACACTAACTCACGAGACGTCATGATCACATCGCTGAATGCAGTAACACAAGTAACCAATCGAGTCGCTAGACAAGTGGACAGCGATGCACACGGAAAGTTCACAGGTCACTGGGAATCTATTGGAAAACGTCCTTACCATGCCGAGGATCGATATCGTCCATAGACTCGTGGGAATGGGAGGTGTCGAGTTATTTGGTATCGGAATTTATTGTCTAGATTCGAAATTCGATACCGCTACACACTTGCCGTTAGCAGGTTCCTTAAGTACTTCACTTCTTTGTTATTATTTGTTGGTTGTTACTTAAGTTGATGATCGAATCTTTACAAGTTGTGAGGGGCTAGGTGGCGGCTTAAGTTGATGATCGAATCTACTCTTTACAAGTTGTGAGGGGCTAGGTGGCGGCTTAAGTTGATGATCGAATCTACTCTTTACAAGTTGTGAGGGGCTAGGTGGCGGCTTAAGTTGATGATCGAATCTACTCTTTACAAGTTGTGAGGGGCTAGGTGGCGGCTTAAGTTGATGCTCGAATCTACTCTTTACAAGTTGTGAGGGGCTAGGTAGCAACGACAACTAGACTAGAAAAGTAGAACTGATCAAATTCTACTTAAATCTTTAACATTAAAATATTCGTTAAAATTGATGTCTGCCTCCTCTCACCACAAGATGCTACATATTACGTCATGCTACCTATGTATTGCTACATGTCTATAGTGCTGCCAGTGTGGGATACCAATGTTGTATTGTTACCTTTGCCGTACGCCCTTCCCTGGAACTGGACGGTTGGCTCTTTTCAATTATTTTTTTAAAAACTTATTCCATTCAGTCTCCATACAGAGTTGCTGGCATCGCAATCCCTGCTAGCAGCCCTAATCCAATGACAATCGAGTATTTATGTCAGCAGCCCAAGTCACATGACCATCGAGTATTTATGTCAGCAGCTCAAGTCACATGACCATCGAGTATTTATGTCAGCAGCCCAACTGACAATCGAGTACTTATGTCATCTTTAGACCCGAAAACAACTTGAATCCACTTTTTATGGATAACTTCCAGGGTCAGCTTGCACCATCCACTGAGCATCTAAAACTGCTCATTTTGTCACACGTCTACAGCTGGTATCTCTTTCTCGGGGTGGGGAAAGCTTCCATTCAAATTCAGAAGAAGCTGTTTAGAACATTTTAGAATAGATAGCTCCTAGTTGAAGCTGTGCCTACCAGAACCAATAAATCCTTACTTTAGATCGACCCTTAGTTGAAGCTCTGCCGCCGGAACTAATCAATAAGTTTTTCTATTAAAACCATTTGATAAATTCCAAATAGTCATTGGTTAGTCTGCGGTGAGAGGCAGCTATTTATAATTGTGTAC
This sequence comes from Ampullaceana balthica, assembly GCA_944989445.1. NCBI lineage: Eukaryota > Metazoa > Mollusca > Gastropoda > Lymnaeidae > Ampullaceana > Ampullaceana balthica. The sequence continues at coordinate 243,501 of CALYLW010000754.1, read as the reverse complement.
TTATATAAATAGCAACTCATTCATAGGGTGAACCTGGCTCTGGGGGATCAAAGGCTGGTAACTCCTGGGAGACTTTAACATGTCGGGGCACATTCGGTCACAGCCTTTAAGGACACAAGTCGATATTGAACGAGTCCTTTGAAATACTGTGACAAATGGCGTCAAGGGTTCAATACATTAGTTGACGTTTGGATAAAGCATAACCTGGTACTTCAGCCAGTCAATACTAACAGGCAGTCAATACTAACAGGCAGTCAATACTAATAGGCAGTCAATACTAATAGGCAGTCAATACTAATAGGGCTTTGGTTAAGCGAAATGATAATTCCGTTTTGACTGTTGTACGGCAAAATAACGTTTCAACTGTGATACCTCGTAATACCATTTGAACTTTGGTTCATCGAAATAACGTTTGCAGTTGAACATTTATTCTGGTTGACCCATTTGTTGGTATTGCCATGTAATAAAATAATAATAATAATAAACAATTTAATAGCTCAAGTCATTGGCTGGCTGGATGGGTGATCCGTAACGCTATGGCGTCATTGTTTGAGCTTATAATAAAAGGTGTGCATCAGGGGGTGTGCACAATAATTAAAGATTATTTTTGAAATAGTACAACAGTCCATTGCAGTTTAAAAAGCGTGTGGTGTTTCTCCCCATACAAAATATTATATGACGTCATTGTTTTAGCTTATATTTTAATTTTGGAAAAGGGAACGATGTAAAAAGAGGATTTGAGGAGACCTAGCGGCGCCCATCTCCTCTCCAGGTCGGCGGAGGACTTTTTAACGATAGTCATTCATAAACATTTTTATAGTGGGCTAGATCCCACGCCCCTCAGCTTGTGAGGCGACTGCACTATTGACTTCGCTATCCTGCCGCCCACGTTACTTGGGCTTATGAAAAAAAGTGGGTGCCTTAGGCGCCCTACAACACCTAGTAATAAATACGTTATATAGATGACATGTTAGTCGCTTTATGAAAGTGACGTTACTATATATAAATATTTAGAAATCCCCAATTTATGCGCATTTAGTGCGTAATAGTTTCTTGGTTTACGGATATTGAAATGGTGAAGAGAACAAACAATAGTTGTAAAATAGGATATTGTAATATTTTTATAGCTGATGGGTAAAAGAAATGACCATTACCTTGCTAAAGGATGAAAGCTATCTATCTATATATATATATATATATATATATATATATATATATATATATATATATATATAATATATATATATATATATATATATATATATATATATATATATATATATATATATATATATATATAACTCATTTACATTTTTATAAAGTTCAGAAATAGTAAAATCATTAATTGATGGAAAGTTCAAATATTACCAACACACACTAACGCTTTGTGTGAGGTTGAAGAGGATATTTCAAGGCCGCATTGTTTAGCTGGTTATTTCAAATAATCGAACATTTTACTTGAGGCATCTGCGTTTGCGCAACAGCAAAATCACATCACAGTTAAAATCAATCTAAAATCATTTATTTTACAATGGCTTTAAAAAAAATTAAATTGAGAATTTTAAAGAATTAAATAAAATTATTGAAGATAACTTCCATTAAAGAATTCATTAAAAAAAATTTTTTGTTTATTCCATTATTTACGAATCAAAGACGCTAACTAAAACTAAGAATGATTTTAAGAAATGTTCAAGAAACAATTATTGGTCTTTACCGAGCTAACAAATTAAAAGGGGGTGGCTGTGGGATAGTAGTCAAAATCTACGTCACTTCTATCAAACAATATTCTACTTAATTCAGATTAAATATGTTTTAATGATATTATTTTAAAATTTTATGTCACGCTCATTGTGAAATAACGCTGGAAGGTTGTACTCTTCATGGCAGGCTTTCTGTACACATTGTCTTCACAATAGGCCAGGCTTTCTGTACACATTGTCTTCACAATAGGCCAGGCTTTCTGTACACATTGTCTTCACAATAGGCCAGGCTTTCTGTACACATTGTCTTCACAATAGGCCAGGCTTTCTGTACACATTGTCTTCACAATAGGCCAGGCTTTCTGTACACATTGTCTTCACAATAGGCCAGGCTTTCTGTACACATTGTCTTCACAATAGGTCAGGCTTTCTGTACACATTGTCTTCACAATAGGTCAGGCTTTCTGTACACATTGTCTTCACAATAGGCCAGGCTTTCTGTACACATTGTCTTCACAATAGGCCAGGCTTTCTGTACACATTGTCTTCACAATAGGCCAGGCTTTCTGTACACATTGTCTTCACAATAGGCTTTACTCCCACCCAACTTTGCTGGATACACGCATTGGATTGGAATTCATATACTGTCCTTTAAGGACCGTCCATAAATGACGTCACTCAATTTTGGCCGATTTCTCCCCCCTCCCCTCCCCTTGTCACACGTCGTCACAAAAACTTAGACCCCCCTCCAAAATGACGTTACAAAGCTTTGCCGCCCCCGCCCCCCCTCCATAAAAAAGATGTATTTATATTTGAAAATGAGCACGCTTGAAATCACTTTTGTTACGCAATTTACCTTGGAAAAAATTGCGTTTATAGATTCGAAATGTCTGTCAAGCTTTTCAATGCAACTCCTCCTGAACCATACCAGATAGAGGGTTCGGGTCTTTTGCAAATATGCTAAGGAGGTCCCAAGGATGTGCAATGGCCAAAAAAATACCGAAAAGGTTTACTGGATTACCTGGAAAATATTTTTAAAAACCGAAAAAAATATCAGTATTTTGTCAATTTCTCGTCAACCATATCAGCTATCGGGTTGAAATAAACGTGAAACAATAGCTAATAATAATTAGAACAATGCTGAAGAAGGAATTTTTCAAAAAATCTCTGTTTGTTCGACTCCCGTAATTTTAGAAACAATTTTTTTAAACAATTGTGCTGTTGAACTTGACAGTTATTGATTTGAAATGACTTTTTAAAAAAAAATATTGTTGTCAAAAACCCAAGTAACTTATCCTTGTTTGATTAATAGGAAATATTAAACTTCCTGAAATGTACACAAAGTATTTTATAATTATAAATCCTCAAATCCTCTTTATACATCGCTCTCTTTTCCAAAATTAAAATATAATTAAAATAATAACGTCGTTTAATATTTTTTACGGTGAAAATGTTTTAATTTATAATTATTTTGCACACCTCCTGATGTGCGCCTTGTATATATATATATATTTAAATATAAGTTCAAAAAATGATGTCATAGCGTTACGGATACATACTCCAACCAACCTGTGACTTGGGCTATTATATATTTTTTGTAGTTAATGGGGTTTTCCCGCTTTGTGAATGCTTATGTTAGATTGTTGCGTGGTGCGCATTATATTGACACATTCTTGGTGTGATGTAGCGTGAGGGGATATGACGTCATATTGTGTTTAGTTTCAGAATTACTTACATGTATTTGAATTGACTATTAATGTAATCTTGAATGATTTCCCTTGATAAAAAATCGGAAATTCCTTGTTGGGAATTGCGTTTAAATACTCATTGTAGTTTTTATTTCTTGTTTTTTAATTTAAGAGTGTATTTATTGTAAGGTTGCACTCTAATATCGCAACACGCGAGAAGCCATGTAAAGCGTCATTAAATAAATTGTAAATAAACAAACATTTAAGTGGAAACGTTATTTAAAGTTGCTCGTTTTGATGTGACGTCACATTTCTTAAACATCCCCCTCCCCCTTGTCACACATCGTCACAAATGTTTGATCCCCACCCCCCACCCCGAGTGCGTGACGTCATTAATGGACGAACCCTTTGCTGGGTGCAGGCAGTGAAATTGATTTTTTTTTCTTTTAAGGAGAATCGGATAAGTTTTTTTTAACAAATTGGACATCAGTCTGTGGTAAACAACAATGTAATGTTATGTTGGGTCATACAGACATTGACCAACTAAAGGTAGTAAACAACAATGTAATGTTATGTTGGGTCTTACAGACATTGACCAACTAAAGGTAGTAAACAACAATGTAATGTTATGTTGGGTCATACAGACATTGACCAACTAAAGGTAGTAAACAACAATGTAATGTTATGTTGGGTCATACAGACATAGACCAACTAAAGGTAGTAAACAACAATGTAATGTTATGTTGGCTCATACAGACATAGACCAACTAAAGGTAGTAAACAACAATGTAATGTTATGTTGGGTCATACAGACATTGACCAACTAAAGGTAGTAAACAACTATGTAATGTTATGTTGGGTCTTACAGACATTGACCAACTAAAGGTAGTAAACAACAATGTAATGTTATGTTGGGTCTTACAGACAGTGACCAACTAAAGGTAGTAAACAACAATGTAATGTTATGTTGGGTCTTACAGACATTGACCAACTAAAGGTAGTAAACAACTATGTAATGTTATGTTGGGTCTTACAGACATTGACCAACTAAAGGTAGTAAAAAACTATGTAATGTTATGTTGGGTCATACAGACATTGACCAACTAAAGGTAGTAAACAACTATGTAATGTTATGTTGGGTCATACAGACATTGACCAACTAAAGGTAGTAAACAACTATGTAATGTTATGTTGGGTCTTACAGACATAGACCAACTAAAGGTAGTAAACAACTATGTAATGTTATGTTGGGTCATACAGACATTGACCAACTAAAGGTAGTAAACAACAATGTAATGTTATGTTGGGTCTTACAGACATTGACCAACTAAAGGTAGTAAACAACAATGTAATGTTATGTTGGGTCTTACAGACATTGACCAACTAAAGGTAGTAAACAACAATGTAATGTTATGTTGGGTCTTACAGACATTGACCAACTAAAGGTAGTAAACAACAATGTAATGTTATGTTGGGTCTTACAGACAGTGACCAACTAAAGGTAGTAAACAACTATGTAATGTTATGTTGGGTCATACAGACATTGACCAACTAAAGGTAGTAAACAACTATGTAATGTTATGTTGGGTCATACAGACATAGACCAACTAAAGGTAGTAAACAACAATGTAATGTTATGTTGGGTCTTACAGACAGTGACCAACTAAAGGTAGTAAACAACTATGTAATGTTATGTTGGGTCATACAGACATTGACCAACTAAAGGTAGTAAACAACTATGTAATGTTATGTTGGGTCATACAGACATAGACCAACTAAAGGTAGTAAACAACAATGTAATGTTATGTTGGGTCATACAGATATTGATCAGCTCAAGTCCAGAGAAAACACAACCAGAAAAATCTTAATTACAAGCAGTCCATCAGGGGTTCTCAAAATGTCCAGGCAGAAATCGGCTCACTGGTCACATGTGTATTCACCGAACGCAAGAGACAAAAAAAGGTTCAACACATTTTACTTTCGTTGCAAAGAAAATTTTAGCCGCATTTCGGAAGTTTTATCTATTATTTTAAACTTAGAATTTCCCAAAGTGTTTTATTTAGTCATTGTAAATATGTTAATTCATAAACCTAAACGGCATGGGTTCAAAATAAATGTATTGCCAGATATTCAGCCGTTAATTTTTTTTTATGTTCTTCTCATCGCATTTCTCACGTCTTGTCTCAAAGCTTAGAATAGGTACTGTAAAGTCGATGTGAACATTTTGGCCAGCAGGTTAATCCAAGATCAGGTCATTTCAATTACCTGTTAATCTGCAGCACCTCTACATGAACCCTTGACGCAGTATGACTCCTTCGTCGCGGTGTTAGACTAGCTACGGGCGTTATGACTCCTTCGTCGCGGTGTTAGACTAGCTACGGGCGTTATGACTCCTTCGTCGCGGTGTTAGACTAGCTACGGGCGTTATGACTCCTTCGTCGCGGTGTTAGACTAGCTACGGGCGTTATGACTCCTTCGTCGCGGTGTTAGACTAGCTACGGGCGTTATGACTCCTTCGTCGCGGTGTTAGACTAGCTACGGGCGTTAAAACACTGTTGATGGGCAGGCAGTCATCAACATAATGAAAACTGTGATATTCTTTCATTGTTATAAACCATTTGGTAATCGGCATCTGGCACAAAATATATTGTCTCGTCTTAAAAACTCTGAGACTTACTATTTTAAAAACAAAACATGATGAATGTGGTCCAAAATATTAACTCGTGTTACAACATGGCGAGTTGTCGGACTTATTGAAAACTTCCATGATGATTGTCTATGTCTCTACACCATGTAGCTGTGTCAAGATGTCAGATTAATGAGTACAAATTTACTGTTGGTAAAAATGGATGAAAGTCGGTCTGATTTCCGCCACGGTCAATCTTTTCACTTAAACCATAACAGATTTTATTGTTGTACTCTCATGGGAAGTCTCATTTTCAATGTTTGGTACAGTACCACACCTTGAATGTCTGTTATAGCACCACACATTGAATGCGTGTTACGGCACCACCCAAGTGTCTGACGGAACTTGTTTCTGTAAGAGATTTTCATTAAGATCCTGTTTCTTCAATGAATTGTCACTACGGTATTGTTTGTTCAGTTATTTGGCACGTAGGAGACTAGTTAATGTTACACAAAATTTGAATGTCTGTGACGGCACCACCCCCTGTTTCTGCAAGGGATTGTCATTAAGGTATTTTATGTAGTAACTTGTCACTTATAATGTTATGCAACGTTGGAGGTCACATAGGTGACTTGGTCCTGAGAACTGAACTACGGTAGGGGCAATAAGAAATATTCGTCACATTGTCCTATTGGGGGCGGGGCGGGGCGTTAGGCTGTGTTTACGTGGGACGTGTGCCAGGGTTCAAGATAACACAGGAACTTCTTGGGGGGGGGGCTAGGTCTGACCGATTACAGAGTCACACTGGCCCCCGGTAAGGAAAGAGGTGCGTCACGGGTCGTGCCATGAATGACGCCGAGTCTCACGACGCAGGTACTTGATGTTTGTGAGGGAAGAGATTTGAGGGGGTGGGGTGGGGACGGTATGCTCAGGTGGGCGTGTGAAACCTCGCCAAAAGTGGGATGAGTGGGTGGGGGTCATGGTTGGGGTGGGGCGGGGGTCATCTCAAAGACGTAGTTTCATAACTTGAGTTTACCTGATCGAAGTTGAAAACCTTTTTAGACTTTCTTTCTTTTACAGCTAGCTTACATCCCCACTCCTCTAACATGGGTATTGTAATGGCTAATGCGTGTCAGTGTGCACGCCTCTATCATGGGTATTGTAATGGCTAATGCGTGTCAGTGTGCACGCCTCTATCATGGGTATTGTAATGGCTAATGCGTGTCAGTGTGCACGTCTCTAACATGGGTATTGTAATGGCTAATGCGTGTCAGTGTCCACACCTCTAACATGGGTATTGTAATGGCTAATGCGTGTCAGTGTCCACGCCTCTAACATGGGTATTGTAATGGCTAATGCGTGTCAGTGTCCACGCCTCTAACATGGGTATTGTAATGGCTAATGCGTGTCAGTGTCTACACCTCTGACATGGGTATTACTATTGTAATGGCTAATGCGTGTCAGTGTCTACACCTCTGACATGGGTATTACTATTGTAATGGCTAATGCGTGTCAGTGTCATCGCCTCTAACATGGGTATTGTAATGGCTAATGCGTGTCAGTGTCCACACCTCTGACATGGGTATTACTATTGTAATGGCTAATGCGTGTCAGTGTCCACGCCTCTAACATGGGTATTGTAATGCCTAATGCGTGTCAGTGTCCACACCTCTGACATGGGTATTACTATTGTAATGGCTAATGCGTGTCAGTGTCCACGCCTCTAACACGGTTATTGTAATGGCTAATGCATGTCAGTGTCCACGCCTCTAACACGGGTATTGTAATGGCTAATGCGTGTCAGTGTCCACGCCTCTAACACGGGTATTGTAATGGCTAATGCGTGTCAGTGTCCACACCTCTGACATGGGTATTACTATTGTAATGGCTAATGCGTGTCAGTGTCCACGCCTCTAACACGGGTATTGTAATGGCTAATGCGTGTCAGTGTCCACGCCTCTAACACGGGTATTGTAATGGCTAATGCGTGTCAGTGTCCACGCCTCTAACACGGGTATTGTAATGGCTAATGCGTGTCAGTGTCCACGCCTCTAACACGGGTATTGTAATGGCTAATCCGTGTCAGTGTCCACGCCTCTAACACGGGTATTGTAATGGCTAATGCGTGTCAGTGTCCACGCCTCTAACACGGGTATTGTAATGGCTAATGCGTGTCAGTGTCCACACCTCTAACACGGGTATTGTAATGGCTAATGCGTGTCAGTGTCCACGCCTCTAACACGGGTATTGTAATGGCTAATGCGTGTCAGTGTCCACGCCTCTAACACGGGTATTGTAATGGCTAATGCGTGTCAGTGTCCACGCCTCTAACACGGGTATTGTAATGGCTAATGCGTGTCAGTGTCCACGCCTCTAACACGGGTATTGTAATGGCTAATGCGTGTCAGTGTCCACGCCTCTAACATGGGTATTGTAATGGCTAATGCGTGTCAGTGTCCACGCCTCTAACATGGGTATTGTAATGGCTAATGCGTGTCAGTGTCCACGCCTCTAACATGGGTATTGTAATGGCTAATGCGTGTCAGTGTCCACGCCTCTAACATGGGTATTGTAATGGCTAATGCGTGTCAGTGTCCACGCCTCTAACATGGGTATTGTAATGGCTAATGCGTGTCAGTGTCCACGCCTCTAACATGGGTATTGAAATGGCGAATGCGTGTCAGTGTCCACGCCTCTAACATGGGTATTGTAATGGCTAATGCGTGTCAGTGTCCACGCCTCTAACATGGGTATTGTAATGGCTAATGCGTGTCAGTGTGCACGCCTCTAACACGGGTATTGTAATGGCTAATGCGTGTCTTTGTTTTAAAGGAACACACTACGTCACACTTGTTTACTGGGAATTTATATTGCTGACTTGAGGTTTATGTGCTGACTTGAGGTTTATGTGCTGACTTGAGGTTTATGTGCTGACTTGAGGTTTATGTGCTGACTTGAGGTTTATGTGCTGACTTGAGGTTTATGTGCTGACTTGAGGTTTATGTGCTGACTTGAGGTTTATGTGCTGACTTGAGGTTTATGTGCTGACTTGAGGTTTATGTGCTGACTTGAGGTTTATGTGCTGACTTGAGGTTTATGTGCTGACTTGAGGTTTATGTGCTGACTTGAGGTTTATGTGCTGACTTGAGGTTTATGTGCTGACTTGAGGTTTATGTGCTGACTTGAGGTTTATGTGCTGACTTGAGGTTTATGTGCTGACTTGAGGTTTATGTGCTGACTTGAGGTTTATGTGCTGACTTGAGGTTTATGTGCTGACTTGAGGTTTATGTGCTGACTTGAGGTTTATGTGCTGACTTGAGGTTTATGTGCTGACTTGAGGTTTATGTGCTGACTTGAGGTTTATGTGCTGACTTGAGGTTTATGTGCTGACTTGAGGTTTATGTGCTGACTTGAGGTTTATGTGCTGACTTGAGGTTTATGTGCTGACTTGAGGTTTATGTGCTGACTGGAGGTTTATGTGCTGACTTGAGGTTTATGTGCTGACTTGAGGTTTATGTGCTGACTGGAGGTTTATGTAATGACTTGAAGTTTATGTAATGACTTGAAGTTTATGTAATGACTTGAAGTTTATGTAATGACTTGAAGTTTATGTAATGACTTGAAGTTTATGTAATGACTTGAAGTTTATGTAATGACTTGAAGTTTATGTAATGACTTGAAGTTTATGTAATGACTTGAAGTTTATGTGTTGACTTGAAGTTTATGTAATGACTTGAAGTTTATGTAATGACTTGAAGTTTATGTAATGACTTGAAGTTTATGTAATGACTTGAAGTTTATGTAATGACTTGAAGTTTATGTGTTGACTTGAAGTTTATGTAATGACTTGAAGTTTATGTGCTGACTGGAAGTTTATGTGTTGACTTGAAGTTTATGTGCTGACTTGAAGTTTATGTGCTGACTTTGTCCACCTCAACAGGTCAACCATGAACATGTTTCCCATGAATTAATTACCCAAGACAGTTGAGCAAACCAAAGACAGGAAACCAACCAAGTCAATCCATTCACCAGATCACACAAAATGTCCCCAGCTACAAAATCGAATTGATATCATTTTACGTTTTTAAATTGTGTTTTGTTTTCGGTTCTGTCAATATTTTCCATAAGCTTCTTAAATCACTCGCTCAATTGACAATGGTCATTGTGGAATTATGCTCAAATGAAGATCTCCCCTCCCCACCACAACAAGTAATATAATCTTTGAAAATGTCTATGGTCTTCAAAAGGAGTGAGTTATCTCCCCTAGTGAGTTATCTCCCCTAGTGAGTTATCTCCCCTAGTGAGTTATCTCCCCTAGTGAGTTATCTCCCCTAGTGAGTTATCTCCCCTAGTGAGTTATCTCCCCTAGTGAGTTATCTCCCCTAGTGAGTTATCTCCCCTAGTGAGTTATTTCTGTCGCCAAGATTTCAGTGACTGTCAAAGTTCATCTTTTGAAAACATCAAAAACGGGTGTTTGTTGTGTCTTTGAGGTCTGACCTCATGTGACGGCTGCTGGTGGCCATCTCTCTTAGGTCAAATAAGAATGCAGGACTAAACACAAACCATAGATAAACGTAGGACGTAATAAACCTTCTGTATAGAAGGAGCGTCTGTAACAGATGATAAGGTCTGACCTCATGTGCAGCCTGGTGGTGGTCATCTCTGTTAGGTCTGACCTCATGCGCACCTGGTCGTGGTCATCTCTGTTAGGTCTAAACCTCGCGTGACACCTGGTGGTGGTCATCTCTGTTAGGTCTGACCTCATGCGACACCTGGTGGTGGTCATCTCTGTTAGGTCTGACCTCATGCGACACCTGGTGGTGGTTATCTCTGTTAGGTCTGACCTCATGCGACACCTGGTGGTGGTCATCTCTGTTAGGTCTTACCTCATGTGACACCTGGTGGTGGTCATCTCTGTTAGGTCTGACCTCATGCGACACCTGGTGGTGGTCATCTCTGTTAGGTCTGACCTCATGCGACACCTGGTGGCCACGTACGTTCAGTTAATCGATCACCATCCCAGCACCACTCTCACACATACACACACAACTCACACACACACACACACACACACACAACTCACACACACACACAACTCACACACAAACACAACTCACACACAACTCACACACACACAACACACACACAACTTACACACACCCTACTCACACACACAGACAGACACTATCCAGCCGAGCGTGACGTTCCGTGTGGAGCAATGTGCCAGGTATTCCAGAATATCGATCTGCATCCAAGACCACCCCTCCCCTAATAACACCCCCTCCCCCAACACCACCCCCTCCCCCAATAACACCCCGCCCCTTCTCCTGTTCTCCATGATGACGTTCCCCGAGTTCTGCCAGCGTTGTAAGATCTACAGCAAGCTTACAGGCAAAGGTTAGGAAATATCCTTAACTTCAGACTCATATCTAAGTCCAATCCTTCTTTAATCTAACTAAAATACAAGCTACTCAAATGTAATCAAACAGAAACATAAATGCTTCATTTATTGATTTAATAGTAATGTATTAATTAGTGTTTTAAAGTATTAGTTTATTACTTTGATCACTCAATTCGTTTAAGCATGTATCTTCTATTTTATTTGAAAGCGTTATCGCATTCCTATTCTGTATCAAATATTAATCTAAATGCTTTAAAATATCATATTGATTTATAATTTAGAGTGCGAATAAAATCAATTTAAAAAATTTCTTTGGACAAAAATCCCGTCAATTGTTTACTAATTTGGTTAGAACAAAGTTTATGATGAACTAAATTATTCAATTTTGTAATAGTATCATCAGATATTTTAGTTTCTTTTAATGCCTTATTTAAGGTACTTGTACATTGTACTTAAATTAAAATTGTATACAAATCATAGAAAGCCATGACATTTTTTTAAATAACATTAATTATTGTAACATTTGTTTACCTCTGGAGTTATTTGTATATCCATAAAATGTGAATGTGAAATAAAGTGTGCATTGTTAAATCGAGTTACGCACTAAATTAGTTCCAAAGGATCGATTTTTAAGCCGAAATGTTCGTAAACCGAAAAATTGAAATCAATGAAGCAGAGACACTCAGTCATTCTTTTTTATTTTCGTTTGCTTGAAAAAAGAAAACTGAATAAAAACAACCCGTAAAAAACCAAGTTTTTGACTATAAATCCTTTACGTATGAGACGTAACTAAAAGAATGTTCATTATAACACGCAGCGCAAGACCATCCAAAAATACAAAATTGCAGTTGTGTCGTCAAACGTGTTTAATATAATGCGCACCGATCAGGAATAGGTTTATAAAAAGTGTTGTCAGTAAAATACGCACCTTATTGCGCGACAGAAAGGTTGTTCAATATAATACGCACCGCGACGCTCTATCTCAAAAAATAGCATGATACATAGGAATAAATAAAATAATCTAAAAAATCAATAATTTAATTACGGTACATGCGATCGATCTGAAATTTTGATACATTGTTTTTATCATCGGTACGAAACTGCCTGCAAAATTTCAGCTCGCTATCTTGCGAGCAAGTGGGTTAAAAATCGATCAAAAGTTTTGGCGACAAGCAAGCAAGCAAGCAAGGTCCGCCGCAGACACCACGAGTTAATATAAAGGATTTAATAAAAAGTGCCACTGCTAAGAAATATTTTGCAGCTGTTTAGTAAAACCATTTAAAGAAATTTAGACTAGCGCTTAGTAATGTTAGTACTGCGTGTCCTTCGTTTATATTGTAAGCGATCACTTGTCTCGCACGTTAAGCCTTGCTGTCTCTTTCACCCACTGGCTGTTTGTTACCTAGGAAAAGGGAAATTCGAAGTTGTTCGTAACTCGAATTTTTCAAGCCCTAAGGCTTTCGACTACCCGATGTACCAATGTATTCATAACTTTTATTGTATTTTGTATAGATGAAAGTGTAGAAATGACAAAATTTTGTTTACATGTGGCATTTTAAATACAAAAGTGGTTGGAACTGATTGCTAAAATATCCAAAGTGACCATTCTTGTAACACCAATCTCTAACTGGACCATGTTTGTAACACCAATCTCTAACTGGACCATGCTTGCAATACCAATCTCTAGCTGGACCATGTTTGTAACACCAATCTCTAACTGGACCATACTTGCAACAACAATCTCTATAACTGAGCCATTCTTGTAACACCAATCTCTAACTGCACTATACTTGCAATACCAATTCTAACTGAGCCATACTTGTAACACCAATCTCTAACTGGACCATGTTTGTAACACCAATCTCTAACTAGACCATGTTTGTAACACCAATCTCTAACTGAGCCATTCTTGTAACACCAATCTCTAACTGGACCATGTTTGTAACACCAATCTCTAACTGAGCCATTCTTGTAACACCAATCTCTAACTGAGCCATTCTTGTAACACCAATCTCTAACTGCACCATACTTGCAACACCAATCTCTAACTGAGCCATACTTGCAACACCAATCTCTAACTGAGCCATACTTGCAACACCAATCTCTAACTGAGCCATACTTGCAACACCAATCTCTAACTGAGCCATACTTGTAACACCAATCTCTAACTGGACCATGTTTGTAACACCAATCTCTAACTGGACCATGTTTGTAACACCAATCTCTAACTGGACCATGTTTGTAACACCAATCTTTAACCGGACCATGTTTGCAACACCAATCTCTAGCTGGACGATGTTTGTAACACCAATCTCGAACTGGACCATGCTTGCAACACCAATTTCTAACTGGACCATGTTTGTAACACCAATCTCTAACTGGACCATGTTTGTAACACCAATCTCTAACTGGACCATGCTTGCAACACCAATCTCTAACTGGACGATGTTTGTAACACCAATCTCGAACTGGACCATGTTTGTAACACCAATCTCTAACTGGACCATGTTTGTCCCACCAATCTCTAGCTGGACCATGTTTGTAACACCAATCTCTAACTGGACCATACTTGCAACACCAATCTCTAACTGAGCCATTCTTGTAACACCAATCTCTAACTGGACCATGTTTGTGCCTCCAAAGAAGGATCTCATGCCTGGGTCCACTATTTTGAGATCCTCTGATCCAGAATGTTCCGTGTACCCACGCATGCCATTGGAAAAGATTGAGGTCAACCATATTTTATTGCCCTATATTGAAATACTCGCCCGTCCTTACCAAAGTTACACAAGATTCCGCAGTAAAAATAAAAATTAATTAAAACAAAATGACCCAAAATTAAACTTTAAAAATTCGTTTTATTATTACATTAATCATATTGCCACTTGTAACATTAAAACTACTCTTTCCTGCCGTGGGTGTATGATATCTTGAAGTGTGTAAATGTGTAGATATAGTTGTGTACCTTTTCATACAACGTTTTCTTTTCATTTTTTGAAGTCCAAATACCAGCAGTGTTGCAAAGTCGACTAAGCAGAACCAGCGAAACAGGTTTTCTGCAGCCCTCTTGTGCCGGCCGGTAGTGAGCCTCGCCGGGGTTGGGAAGCGGCTGAATATATCGTCTGCCGCAAGGTTGACTGTCGCACTCCGCAAGGCGCTTTCCGTGAGTTCGTTACTCCCTTCTTTCCACGTCAGTTCTATTGGCTAACTCGCCGGCCGGCTAGCTAGCAAATATCAACTGTACGATTTACTGTATACATAAGGATAGAAGATTGATCTGTTTTGTTTCTTAAATTAAACTTATGTTGAAGTGTTACCGTTTTGTGTTTTTTAAATATTTTATTTGATGCGTGCAATTTTCTTTTTAGTGTGATATATTTTGCATTGATTTCTGTTTATTTTCTTTTTCAAAGGAATTAGACCCCGGAAGTCAGTTTTCTCTTAACTTGGACATTTTTGTTTCACCGACTAATTCTCCCACCGAAACACCATGCAGAAAGGAGCTAAAATCGAGGATGAAGGCCGCCAGAGCCGCATTCAGTCCAGAAATTTCATCATCACCCGCTCTGACCCCCGTAACCGCGCCTCATCCGTGTACAACTCCAGGTCTAGCACCTTCAATGTCCGCAGCTCCATCTCCCCCGGGGTCTACCAGCAGCTGTCCAGCTCTGGGATCACCGACTTCAAGGGAAACCGCGAGAAGGAAAAACGCGAGATGCAAAACCTGAACGAGCGCCTGGCGAGCTACATCGAGAAGGTCCACTTCCTTGATGCCCAGGTCAAGAAGCTTGAGGCCGAGAACGAGGCTCTAAGGAACAGGAAGGTCGAGGACCTCCAGCCCATCAGAGACGCCTATGAGAACGAGCTCCGTCAGGCCCGTAAGGTCATCGACGAGTTGGGCTCAGCCAAGGGCGTGTCCGAGGCCAAGCTTGCCGGACTCCAGGACGAGATCGCCTCTCTGCGTGAACTGTAAGTGACAGTATTTGTTATTACCTTGCTGTATCCTTACATTACATATTTTTTTAATATCCTCTCCGACTTCCCTTTTCTTACTTTCTTCTTAAAGACGTGGCAAAATCTCTCCCCCCCCCATATTTATCTCCTTCCGGTCTCACAGACCACCAGCACCCCTCTCTTCATGTGTAGTTTATATATTCTCAGATAGGGATTTCAATGGGTTTTATTTTTCATTTTGCAAGAACCCAGTCCGAAAATTCGGGCAACTTTTCAGTTTTGTTTCACTAGTTGTTCTGTTTTTTTTTGGTGTTTTGATTGTTGTTGTTGTGGGTTGTGTTTTGGTTGTTAATTGTTATTGTTGGGTTGTGTTGTTTTTTTTTGGATGTTGTAGTTATTTTGGTCTTGGCGTATTGTTTTTACTTGTAATGCCCCCTAATGCCAAGTACTTGGGGTTGTGTAGTTTAGCAAGATATTCTAAAGAGGATATTTTAAAAACCAGCTCAAAACAGCTGAAGGTCAGAGGTTAGAGGTTACATTTCTTTGCCCTGCATTAGTTCAACTGTAAGTTTTCCCAAAAGCCGGGCCGGGCCAATCGTGCTTATCCAGCAGACCCTGGCTACACCCTAAATGACACCGATATACCTGGTTGGATTACCGCCTGGTCCTTATGCGTGATTTATCACCTGTAACCTGTTGCCGACCGGCTGGAAGTTAATCCCAACCCACGACCAGGAGATCCCTCTCATTGAGCCCACATCACATACATGGAATGAATTTAGGTTTTATTGTTAGTCATTGAAATTTAGGTGTCGCTCTTGCAAGCGAATAATTTATTACCCATGTTTCAATTTTTTTTAAAAACTGTTTATTATTCCTACTTGGTAGGCTATAATGAAATTGCTATGAGACCGTGTCGACATTTGTCCTCATGAACCTCTAACCTCTGTCCTCCACCTCCCCTCCGCGCGCGACTAATTTTGGATACTTTGGTTCTCTCACGTCTTGGCGTCTTTGATCCTACGCTTAAACATTTTCTCCATTGGCGCCGTTACCCAAACCATCCTCATTTCTAGCATTACCGTCCAGAAAACTTGGACCCAATCTTATATAGGAGAAACTCAACTGTTTCTTGTGTAGGATAAACTCAAAACTCCACTGTTTCACTTTAAACGAAAAGTAAAATTATCAGTTTCGAACCAGTTAGGGAGACTTCGTCGTTATTAATGGACACTATGAACTAGACTTGTGGTGGAAGTAACACTGTAAAAACTAGGAACCCGATTCTGTTAGACGTGTGGTGGAGGTGGAAGTAACGCTGTAGAAACTAGGAACCCGATTCTGTTAGACTTGTGGTGGAGGTGGAAGTAACACTGTAGAAACTAGGAACCCGATTCTGTTAGACGTGTAGTGGAGGTGGAAGTAACGCTGTAGAAACTAGGAACCCGATTCTGTTAGACGTGTGGTGGAGGTGGAAGTAACGCTGTAGAAACTAGGAACCCGATTCTGTTAGACTTGTGGTGGAGGTGGAAGTAACACTGTAGAAACTAGGAACCCGATTCTGTTAGACGTGTGGTGGAGGTGGAAGTAACGCTGTAGAAACTAGGAACCCGATTCTGTTAGACGTGTGGTGGAGGTGGACGTGACGCTGACTGCTGACGTTAAACGTGCTGTGTTATTTCATGCCTGTAAGACAGCCTTACCTTTCTTTGATATCAGGAATATTAATTAACTGGCCCAAACACAGGGGTCGGGGTGAGGGGGGGGGGTACTAGTCACCGGCTTGCGCGTAATATGAGGTGGGGAGGTAAATGGAGTATGATGTAAGGAGAGGTGTGGTGGATAAATCTGAGACTGTAGTAGTCTGCCTTCTTCCGCCCCTAACACAAGGGACCGCCGGTGTGACAAGGTGGTTGTCACTTTGTTAATTTGCACAATCAAGATCTAGTGGGCCAATATAGTTGTCATTTTGTTGGTTTGCACAATCAAGATCTAGTGGGCCAATATAGTTGTCATTTTGTTGGTTTGCACAATCAAGATCTAGTGGGCCAATATAGTTGTCATTTTGTTGGTTTGCACAATCAAGATCTAGTGGGCCAATATAGTTGTCACTTTGTTGATTTGCACAATGAAGACCCCCCGTGACAAGTTAGCTGTCACTTTGTTAGCTCGAGAGATTGTTTTATTTTCTTCAAAAAGAGGTTCGTCTCTCCCATGCTAGAACTAGAGACATGGTACAGAAAGATGCCGACTAAATTATTATAACGATAGTGTCATCTACAAGAATACAAACTTTGCTCTGAGTACTTGGCCTCTCATTAAAGCACATCAGCAGTCAGCACCTCCTTTCTAAGCCACCTGCCATTCAGTTTGAATACGTGGTGACGTAAAAGGTAACAAACATAAATTGCGGTAGTTGCCGCCCCTTAGTGCATGCTATCGCCCATGACAGGGGGCGATATTAGGGAAGGGGGATGACTGACATGTTATCCGTGAATTTATCTGATTGGTTGTTCCCCTCCCTTCCCTCCCCAAACCCGACGTCACAAGGTTGGTGATTCCAGAACCACGTGACAGATCCCCCCCCTATATAAAGGCATGCTAGAGCTGCCGTCCAGGTGCGACGATCTGTGTGGATTATCTCTCCGTGGCGTCCCACTTTGTTGATTTGACGCGAAGCGTTTCTTGTGCTGGACGTCACAGACCGGCATCGCCAACTTTGACCTTTGCTGCGCCAATAACATCCGAAGAACGGTTTCCGTGTACCGGTTTATAAACGATTACATAAAACTTAAGTGGGTCTCAAACTGCATTACGTGGGGTGTTTTAATTAGAGAGTAGTTTTGTTTGTTTTTGTTTTGTTTTTTTTTGTGGGGGGGGGGTGTAATTTACAATTTTCGGGTGAGAAATCGAATGCTGGTTTGTGTACATAACACGTGCACTAATTGCCATTGACCCAACCATCGGAAGCGAAAATCGAAAGAACAAACCAAAAAAATATGTACGTTTTAAGTTGCATGTAACGCCTGAGTGCGTGTGGCGATCTCATGTCTAGGGACAGCGGGGGGGGGGATAATATGAAAGCTTACATTTTAATCCATTATTTAAAAAAGCTTCACAACTTATACCTTCCTGTAATACTATTATAGTTTTTTTATAAACTTTTGTAAACTTTTAATATACCGGTACGTTGTTTTTTTTAAAAAACTAAATCATTGGTCACTTCTTTGGCATGAGATCGAGTGTGCATCCTTGAAATTGAATATTTTAAAAAAGTTAGAAAGGTTCGCCCTAAAAAATAATAAAATAAATCTTTCACTCTCCTGAACTTGTTGATTTGCATTACCGTCAAAAAATGTGGGTCAGATGTCAATTTTCCCAGCAGACCTAGCGCCGTGAATGTTGGAGACTACTACCAAATAAGGACATGTGAACGGGGACACAACTCCACCTTAAATCGAGGCCAGGAGTGTTTCAATATGATAAGAAATAATTTCCTCCCCTCACCGTGAATACTTGCCACGCCAGGTAAATAATTTGGTCACGCTTGGCTGACTCTAACCCGTTCCTCCACTTTTATCCCCACCTCAAGTCCCCGCAATACGACGTCACGGTAGCATTGGGTGAACCGGCCGTGAAGTTCCTGTCATTGTGGACGAGTCGATTTTAGTTGGGGGTGGGGGGCCGGACGATGGACCCCACTCGGGGTCAGGGGGTCAGGGTGACACCGAATTAAATTGTTCAAAGTTGTGGTGCTAGCCAGTTGACGGCAACAGCGCCTCCCACTCCCCATCACCCAGACAGCACTGACCGTCACTGACCATAGACACGCTTGAAATCTAAGATGAGACCGAAGTACTCCTTCATAATTGGATGAGAACCGAGCACCAAGTGGTCCTGTCAAGTCCTGGTCCTGGTCGTGTCCTGTCCTGGTCCTGGTGGAAATTTTGAGAACACTGACACCGTTATTTTTTAAATTAAACGCTTTGGGGGGGGGGAGCACTTTTTGTTTGACTCAAGGAATATTTAGGACAGTGATTCTCAGAACTGAGATTTGGTGAGCATTTTTTTTTAAATGCTGTTATAGCTTGGATTATACTCGTTTGATATTCATTCAATGTGTCAAGGCCGATTCTCTCTTTTTAAGAAGTTCAAGGTCGCTATGTGCAGTTAGATGTCAAATTAATTCAAGCGTTTGTACTTGTAAAGTTGTTTTTTCTTTCCCAAGAGACCAAAAACAATCTTTAGAAAACTATGACTGTAGCTTCTTCACGCACCGCTGCGCATCTCTCCACGCACCGGTGCGCGTCTCTCCATTGACTGGTGCGCATCTATTCAGCCAGATTTCGTCATTTAAACAATGTCCTTTGAGCCGTGGTGTTACTGTGCTATAAAAAAAAGTCCCATCTTTTTGAAACCATTGTATCGGCGTATCTGACGAAACATGAACGCGGTCTCCACGAGGGCAAAATAACCCATAGATGAGATGCCGACGCTGGGCCATTCCAAAGATTAACTGTTGAACTCGCTCATTTAAAGGTTGAAAGGTTAGCTGTTGTTTCCGGCGATTTGCTGAGCAAAGCAGGGTGGAAAATGTCATTCATATTTTCAGAACCGATTCGCAGCTGAAATATGTCATTATTATTACATTTTTATTTTAAATTGTGGCTTTTCAAAACGTATCTAGAAATGGTAACACTTGTATTCAGTATTAAAGTATATGACACCGATTTGTACGGCCGCATTCTCTATAAAGTGCATAGGCTATAAGGGGGCAATGTCTTTAAATGGACATTAACTATAAAGTATAAAGCCTCCATTATAAAGGCGCATTGACTTGTAAAGCTGCGCCAGTAATGTGAGCAACTATTTTAGACAGTTACCGTTGTTCCGAGGACATATCAACATTTCACAACAATAGATGTACATAACGAAGACATATCAACATTGCAAAACAATAGATGTACATAACGAGGACATATCAACATTGCAAAACAATAGATGTACATAACGAGGACATATCAACATTGTACAACAATTGGTGTACATAACTTTCAGACAAAACATGTAAGACCCGCACACTCTGTTCATTGACAATCACTTCAAGAGATATTTGACTTTCAACGAGACCTCTCGGTTCTTTACTCACCCCCCCTCACCAGTAGTGTACCCCACCATTACCACCCCCACCCCCCACCACCCCCCACCACCACCCCCCCCCCAATTACCACCGCACTAACAAACAAACTCTGCTATCTCCCTTAACTCTCTGCTAACTAAACCGAAATTCACAAACACTGACATAACTTCCGCAAACACACTTCCGGTAGGAAGGCCGTTGCCCGGCAAACTGATGATTTTGGGGGGGGGGCGCTTAACTCTGCCCAGAATAGTCCAAAATGTTGTTTTTTTTAAACTGACCGTTGTGTTGGTGAAAGTCTAATCACCAACTACACTGGAGCAATCAGTTGTGTAAAATGTCCAGGAAAATCAACAATAAAATGTGGTAAACGAAGAGTTAGTGCCAATTGGAATCGTGTCATAACAGGTTGGGTGGGGGGGGGGTCTCATTATTTAACCACACAAAAAATAGTCAATTTACTTTAAGATATGATAAAATATAGACACACTGTGACATTACCAATATTTACAATAATTCAGTGATCTAAAACATATAATCTACATTTATTGTGGGGGGAAAAAATGATTTATTATATTTTATTGGCCTTTGGCGAATCCAAATATATGGGAGATAATTCCGCTGCCAGCCAGGCACTTAATGAGGTCATCAACACCACCAGAGGTGAGCTTGACCCTGGAGCACATTCCAATGTCAACATTTCCCAAGTCTGTCGCGGGCACGTCTGCTATTGACCAAAGATAAAACCCAGTGTCCGGGAGATCGATAACCAGATCAGTGGCCAGCGACTAAACGGGAAAATCTTCTAGTAAGATAGCGTAGTGCTAGGCCAAGAATACATCTACTGTACACCAAGTATTGGTCCCAAGGGAACTATTATGTGCGGAGGTCCTATATTTTGTGGAGGTCAAGTAGAGTTTGGAGGTCCAGTAGAGTTTGGAGGTCCTATGTTTTGTGGAGGTCCAGTAGAGTTTGGAGGTCCAGTAGAGTTTGGAGGTCCTATGTTTTGTGGAGGTCCAGTAGAGTTTGGAGGTCCTATATTTTGTGGAGGTCAAGTAGAGTTTGGAGGTCCAGTAGAGTTTGGAGGTCCTATATTTTGTGGAGGTCAAGTAGAGTTTGGAGGTCCAGTAGAGTTTGGAGGTCCTATATTTTGTGGAGGTCCAGTAGAGTTTGGAGGTCCTATATTTTGTGGAGGTCAAGTAGAGTTTGGAGGTCCAGTAGAGTTTGGAGGTCCTATGTTTTGTGGAGGTCCAGTAGAGTTTGGAGGTCCTATATTTTGTGGAGGTCCAGTAGTGTTTGGAGGTCCAGTAGAGTTTGGAGGTCCTATATTTTGTGGAGGTCCAGTAGTGTTTGGAGGTCCTATATTTTGTGGAGGTCCAGTAGAGTTTGGAGGTTATATTTTAGAATTAGAAGTCCTATTGTGCGTAGAGGTCCTACAGTGTGTAGAGGTCCTACAGTGTGTGGTGGCCCTACAGTGTGTGATGGTCCTACAGTGTGTGGTGGTCCTACAGTGTGTGGTGGTCCTACAGTGTGTAGAGGCCCTACAGTGTGTGGTGGTCCTACAGTGTGTGGTGGCCCTACAGTGTGTGGTGGCCCTACAGTGTGTGGTGGTCCTACAGTGTGTGGTGGTCCTACAGTGTGTGGTGGTCCTACAGTGTGTGGTGGTCCTACAGTGTGTGGTGGCCCTACAGTGTGTGGTGGTCCTACAGTGTGTGGTGGTCCTACAGTGTGTGGTAGTCCTACTGTGCCACATAGCACTTTATACCACACACTTCCTATCTCCCCGCCACCCCCCTCCCAAACGTATTGTTGGTCAACGTTTGTGTCCAGCGAATCTATTATTGGAGATGACGTCATCGGTTATTTTGATCTGGCGTCGTTGAATCAAAGAGAGGAATAGAGGACGAACTACGGTAACACAACATGCTGGCCAGATTAAAAGGAGCACAGAGTGACTGGTCAGAGTGGAGTGGAGTGGAATATAGAGTCTGTTAGAGTAGAGTGGAGCATAGAGTCTGTTGTCAGAGTAGAGTGGAGCATAGAGTCTGTTGTCAGAGTAGAGTGGAGCATAGAGTCTGTTGTCAGAGTAGAGTGGAGTATAGAGTCTGTTGTCAGAGTAGAGTGGAGTATAGAGTCTGTTGTCAGAGTAGAGTGGAGCATAGAGTCTGTTGTCAGAGTAGAGTGGAGTATAGAGTCTGTTGTCAGAGTAGAGTGGAGTATAGAGTCTGTTGTCAGAGTAGAGTGGAGTATAGAGTCTGTTGTCAGAGTAGAGTGGAGCATAGAGTCTGTTGTCAGAGTAGAGTGGAGCATAGAGTCTGTTGTCAGAGTAGAGTGGAGCATAGACTGGTTGCTGGTAGGTATGAGCTTATGTCTGAGGCAATGAATGTTACAGCCACTATTTGTCTCCTGCCTTGGGTTAGGCGTGAACTGTGAATTGATGTGCGCTCTCGGAACACGTGACCCTTGGCGAGAAAGTTGGACATCGGGAAATGTCATAATGTAATGAACTGTCGCTCGACCTCGATGATTGGACACCAGTCTCGCTCGACCGGATATCTGTAAAATTGGATCGACTCATCAATAAAACATGTCATCGACGATTTGACTCGGAAATGACGTCACGATAACGCCTCTCTTGTTGCCAGGCAACATGCGGAGTGATCAGCTAATGAGTGATACAGTCCACAAGTTTTGTGTGGAGACAATTGCACGCATTGGCCTGTCCCTATTGGAAAGTAATCTCGTTTTCCTAGTTCTTATCAAAATGTAAAACAAGTGCAAGGCAAGGGAACCAAAAAAAGGAAAATTCAATTATTTGGCCTGTAGCCAAGTCACATTTCAATTAACCCAGCATTTGAAAACTCACACTGTGGTAAGAAATTTGACAGCACTGTGTGTGTAGCTCCTGGGAGTCGAGCGGCCTGTCTGTTGTCAGTTGAATGTGGCCTGTCTTCCCTGGTGTTGTCAGTTGTATGTGGCATGTCTGCCCTGGTGCATGATGTCAGTTGTATGTGGCCTGTCTGCCCTGGTGTTGTCAGTTGTATGTGGCCTGTCTGCCCTGGTGTTGTCAGTTGTATGTGGCCTGTCTGCCCTGGTGTTGTCAGTTCTGTGTGCTGCTGTCTGCCCTGGTGTTGTCAGTTGTATGTGCTGCTGTCTGCCCTGGTGCATGTTGTCAGTTGTATGTGCTGCTGTCTGCCCTTGTGCATGTTGTCAGTTCTGTGTGCTGCTGTCTGCCCTGTTGTTGTCAGTTGTATGGGGCCTGTCTGCACACTCTCGCCTTGTTATTTCTCATAGCCAGCCTATGACCCACACAGGACAGCTTGGAATACGAAATGAAGCATCCGTCACGTGACCTCATCTCCATTAGTGACCTCATTAGCATAATACCTTTATAGAGAAGTAGACAACATGGACCAGGTGGCTTCACGCAGATTACCAAACGACATTTTTTCTATTGATTCTCATTTTTTTCACTCAGTTACAACGAGATACCTTTTGGGAGTGGGGCCCGGGGGGGGGGTGCAGTTGATAATTGTGACACTTGTAGATGACTATTCTACCAGTATGGAAAACTAATTATTTAATAGCTTGTTTCATTAGAGGAAATTTGGATCCACTTTTGAAATTACTTTAATTTATCGACTGCTGAATGGCCCGAGAGGGTTTCCTGTACTGACTTCACATACCAGCACCAGGCTGAAATAACTCAACGGCAACGCTGAATGTCTAGGGATTTTAATCTCTCTCCCTCAGTCTCTCTCTCCCCCCCCCTCTCTCTCTCTCTTCCTCTCTCTCCTTCTATCTATCTCATTTTTCCAACTGGATATTTTTTCGTACATTTCTGTGAATCAATGATTTATTTATTTTTATTTATTTATTTATTTATTTATGGGGGGGGGGCATTTTTCTCTTGTGTTGCGGCGTTGTTCTTGAAAAGTCCTCCCTGCGCCTGTTACCTCTACATTGTCTACATACCCACCCCACCCACACCCTCACCAACATTCACCTCGGGCCTCTACCCACAGTCATGCGCAGACGGTATCCGATTCAATAACTGAACTCAGGTTGTTCTACAAACATCGTCAGACATGATTCATAAAGACCTGGTGTCATAACGACCTTGGGTCTGAAGGAGGTGGTGGTGGTGGGGGGGGGAGTTCATACGACCGGAGAGGTGGGATGGGGTTTGGGAGTGGTGTCTGCTGGTGAGAAATCAATATGAACAGATGAGCTCCAACTGAACATCTCGGCGTCACCAACTGAACATCTCGGCGTCACCAACTGAACATCTCGGCGTCACCAACTGAACATCTCGGCGTCACCAACTGAACATCTCGGCGTCACCAACCGAACATATCGGTGTCACCAACTGAACATCTCGGCGTCACCAACTGAACATCTCGGCGTCACCAACTGAACATCTCGGCGTCACCAACTGAACATCTCGGCGTCACCAACTGAACATCTCGGCGTCACCAACTGAACATCTCGGCGTCACCAACTGAACATCTCGGCGTCACCAACTGAACATCTCGGCGTCACCAACCGAACATCTGGGTGTCACCAACCGAACATCTCGGCGTCACCAACTGAACATCTCGGCGTCACCAACCGATCATCTCGGCGTCACCAACCGAACATCTCGGCGTCACCAACCGAACATCTCGGCGTCACCAACTGAACATCTCGGCGTCACCAACTGAACATCTCGGCGTCACCAACTGAACATCTCGGCGTCACCAACTGAACATCTCGGCGTCACCAACTGAACATCTCGGCGTCACCAACTGAACATCTCGGCGTCACCAACTGAACATCTTGGCGTCACCAACTGAACATCTTGGCGTCACCAACTGAACATCACGGCGTTGTTGAAATATCCACACTCACGCACACACAAAACAAAAACACAAAACTCTAGTACTTGCTGAATTATGGGAAAACTTGTAAATGTTGTGTAACTGTAACTGGATATGACTTTGAGGCCATCACGCGACTGAGAGTCACAAGCTGTGTCAATGTCAATGACATGTGACATGTCATATCCATCGTGAGACAAATTATATAAACCATCAGATAAACGGAGAGGGCAGGGCGAGACGAGACGCCCTTAAAATAGAAAGTGATATTTGTCCTTATACGGTGCTAACGCCCATTTAATGGTACTTGAAAACTTGAAATTGGGCGTTTAGACTTACACACAAAAATATTTCCTCTCGTAGGTAGAGTCTGGATGTGTGGGTGATTGCACCGTTAAGGGGTGGGGGGGCTATAGGTAAGTGTGTGTGTGGGGAGGGCCTTGTATGATAAAACATTACTCAGAGAATTGTGTTTCTTTGAGTGTACCACTAGATGATTTTATGTTCTGGTTGTTACAAAATGAACAACTAAGCATGCAAAAATTCTTCAAATTTAAAATGGATCTCTACGCCGCTGACGATAAGGGAGGGATATTAAGAAGTTTGGTTATTTCTGTTCTTGTCCTAATCGGACTACTTTAAATTTTAAACATCCCTCATTCTGGCATTAAGCTGTTTTAAGATGCCCCACCCCCCAACGCTCAACATGAACTATATCCCGTGGCGGATTTTTTTTTAAAATTATAAAGTGTGATACGTCAAGCTGAATTTTAATCGTGAAATTACTGGAGCCAATCAAACAAGGGATTACACTTCACCTCTCAGTGGTGTTTCCATAAGGTTCCTATGTCAATATTAAAATATTCACCACTTGGAAAAACCGGATTTTGAAAAAGTGAAAAAGTGGGATCCTTTAACCACCGATAAGTATAAGTGGGGAACAGGTAAACAGAAAAAAGTGCTTACATTCGCGTAGATATAGTTTGTAGATGGAGAACCTTAGAACTTGGTATTTGCATAGTCGAATAGCGTTCTTCAATTCATTGGGTGGGTTGAAGATTCTTTGTGCAATTCTTGAAGTTTAAAACTTTATGAGGACATTTTTAAAAAAAAGTAAAGTAATTTATTAATGCTGATTTTGCAAGAAGGCCAGTTTGCAATTGTTGATTCACGATTTGACACGATTATTATTGGACTGGATGGAATCCGAATATTCAAGAAAATAAATTTAGCTTTTGGCGTTACAACTTGCGTTGTTAGCCCTGGCCATATTTATCAGACTTGGCCAGTGGCCATCATGTCATTTCGTGGCAGAATGGCTTACTGCTGAAACTAATTTCATTGATGGAATTTGTTTTAGTAATCGATATTGTACAGGGGAGATAATTGTTTTCACGTTTAAAAATTAATGAGAGTTGTCGAGCCTAGTGGATACTTCAACATGGAATTAAATAAACTTAATCTGATTCGCTGAGGATTTGGAAATGAAAATGGGTGACAGGTGAAATTACAGAAAATGTAGTATCTTGACAACGCCAGAGGTTATGGTTAGGGTTAGGGTTATGGTTAGGGTTACGGTTATGGTTAGGGTTACGGTTATGGTTAGGGTTATGGTTACGGTTACGGTTAGGGTTAGGGTTAGGGTTATGGTTAGGGTTACGGTTAGGGTTATGGTTAGGGCTATGGTTAAGGTAAAATACCAGTTTCTCAAACTAGATTTCAGAAAACCTGTTTCATTCCTGTTTTGCCAAAGACGTTTTTGATGAGATGTTGAATGCAAAGTTTGATTTAAAAAAATAATTTTTTTTTAAAATAAAATTCCATAAATAAGAGTAAAACTGGTATTGACATATCATTTTCAGACTTTAAACAGAAATACGTTATGTGATGTTTGTCATTGGTGCGATGTTTTCAGCACATGTCATGCTCGTGATGTCTTCGCCATGACATACAGGAAGCTTTCGATGAAGTATCATTGTGTTCTCGCTCCCCAACATACATCTGGTGTCATCAAATATGCAGATATTCTATAGTGTTTATGGCCGACTGACTCACAGATACAACACGGATGGCTCCAGGTGTGGCACGTTGTTTAATGATTTTTTTTCTCAGTGTCATCTCACGATAGGCATAGGCTACAGGTGGCTGGGTGACCTCTGACCTCTATGGTATCGACATCTTTGTAATTTAAACAAAATTATTACAAAATATGCCATATGCTTCATTCAAACCATTTTTGGAGCCCTGTACGATATATGCCTAGACCACCGCCCCTTTCCCCATTCCGTTTATTCGCGAGACTTCCGTTGGAAGAGGAGATTAGAAAAAAAATTAATGGCCGTCTCTCACGTGGCTGGGATTTTAGGAACAAGACATCTGCCGGCAGTGCCCTACTGTTTCAATTCATTTTTCCAAACAGTTATGGCTTATGGGATTACCCCATGAAATGTTGTGTTGGCTTTGGCCTAGGAAAGGGAATGTCTGATTGCCACGAGACAAAATACGAGTCGGGCAAGCGAAAGGGTTGTGTGAAAAATCGAGATTTCTTTTCCGAGATGAACAGATGCTGAGGTCATTTAGTAAGCAATGGTCTCGCCAACAACTATCGATTTTTTCCTGTGTCTGATTTGCAACAACGAAATGATTTGGTCCCAATGTACAACGGTAACTTGTTTACTTTATCCCATGAGCGAAACGAAAAGAAATCTGAGACAGGTTGTTGTTTTTAAATTACGTTATACCAAAATGCATGTTTCAAACAGCGTAACGTTATGTCACCATTGTTACAGTGTAACCCTATGTACTGTACAGCGTAACCTCACCATTGTTACAGTGTAACTTACTGTAACCCTATATACAGCCCACACCACGCTCGTGTTCAGGAAGGAAACTTGGCTACCTAATCGGTGAAGTTTTTACGACTCGTCCACGTTATAAACGTTTAGGCCAGCCAACCTTTATTTATGGCAACCTTTTATCAACCTAGGCGTGGGTTGGTGGGTGGGTGGGTAAGGCTGACGAGTTCAACCCCTACCATATAAGGAAATATCTTATCAATTACAGACTTTCTTTTCATACATTTTTTAAAAATGTTTCTCCGTGTCATTCTCATAAAAGCCTCGCTTTGAGTTGGTAACGCCTTCAGTGGTAAATAAAAAAAGCGAGGAAGTGTATCCTTGTCTCATAGGGCCCGAACCATAAATTGATGGCTCAGGAAGTGAGGAGTTTGTGGGAAAGGGGAGGGAGTGTCGCGATGGAGGTTTACGTCTGACGTTTTACTACACACATAACACACGCACACAACGATCCTAGGCGACTCACACAACGATCCTAGGCGACGCACACAAATTCAATCGATGCCGTCTTGCATACCTGTGGGGATTTTGTGTTAACAATGGCGTTGTGTGGTAAGGACGCCACAGTTGAGATGTATGTAGATGGAGAATTTGGTTTGTGGAAAATTTCGCTCGCAATACATCTTCTGATTTTTTATTTTAAGTGTGTGAAGTGTGAAGTCATCATTTTTAAAAGAATGTTATTTGTTCAGCAACCCTTACCTGCATTTATTTATTCTTTCTTTACATGCTTTGACGTCACAGACGAAATAAATCTGAAACTGAATAAATTATTATAAAATGGTATCTTTATAATTAATAAGAAATTATAATGAATAATAAAAGTATTATTATAATTCGTATTTTTTAAATATTTCAAATAATGTGTTCGCTTATCTCCCCTAAAACGTCCTTTTCTTCTGTCTTGTAATTTTTTGTTTGTTTATTTTTTTTAAATTCTTCTAGAATTTTTATTATTTAATTAGCTTTTTTTAAAATTTCACTTGATCCGTTTGGGGTGAAACCAAGACATTGCGAGTAACGCGCGGTATGCCAGTACTACCGTCTAGTTCATCTCAAACACTTTTAAGGACATTCACTAAACCAAGGCCCAAGGTTAACATTTATTGACAAAAATTGGACATAGTTTACACGAAATGACCTCCATCGACCCACCATAACCTTCATTCACCTACCATGACCTACATCGCCCGAGGGTCAACCTCATTAAATTTGACGCATCTTCTTGAAGTGTTGGGTTGACATTGAAAGAGATTCTATGATCGTCGCGTGACCGTTACAGATCTATTGTGACGTCAGCCATCTCACAGAGTGTAGATCCTGTGTGGTCAAGTGTCTCTACTGTACACAGCAGTGTCAATGTGACGTTTGTCAATACCGTATACAGCAGTGTCAATGTGACGTTTGTCAATACCGTATACAGCAGTGTCATTGTGACGTTTGTCTCTACCGTATACAGCAGTGTCAATGTGACGTTTGTCTCTACCGTATACAGCAGTGTCAATGTGACGTTTGTCAATACCGTATACAGCAGTGTCAATGTGACGTTTGTCAATACCGTATACAGCAGTGTCAATGTGACGTTTGTCAATACCGTATACAGCAGTGTCAATGTGACGTTTGTCAATACCGTATACAGCAGTGTCAATGTGACGTTTGTCAATACCGTATACAGCAGTGTCATTGTGACGTTTGTCTCTACCGTATACAGCAGTGTCAATGTGACGTTTGTCAATACCGTATACAGCAGTGTCAATGTGACGTTTGTCAATACCGTATACAGCAGTGTCAATGTGACGTTTGTCAATACCGTATACAGCAGTGTCAATGTGACGTTTGTCAATGATTTGACAAGTGAAGTAGTAGGCCAGTCGGAAAATTGTCGAGTCAGCAGTAGGCTGACAACTGTCACGAGTCAGCTGCAGGCTATGTGACAACTGTCAGGTCACCGGTAGCCTAGCGTTATAACCGCGCTTGGCTGAAGTAACAATCGCACCACCCAGACCCTCCCCGACTCTCTCTCTCTCTCTCTTGACTGCGACCAGGCGATCGATTTTGTCTGGCGGCCCGATCTAATCTTGGCTCTTCTAGGGTCATGAGGGAATCTTGGGCTCTTGGGTGTAGGGGGGAGGGGGTGGGGGAACAGCTAGAAGTGCTGAGCCATCTAGTTACAGCTCGAAATATTTTCATTTCAGAACCAAACCGTCTCATGCATGATATACCGTCTGTTCTTGGTTGGTTTATTTTTAAAGAATGCCATTGCCTATATCCCTTAATCACAAATCACTTTTTTTTAAATGTCTATATAGCAATATCAAGTAAAGATATTTTTAAATGGCCCATTCATTTGTTTGCTGTTTATGAAAAATTTAACATGGCTTGAAAAATGTGCCGCAAAGTTAAGTTTTGTCACGTTAAGGCAAGGGCTTAAGGACATTCAAGAAACGGACCATCTTTCCACTAATTGATAAATAGGCAAGACGTGACGTGTGTGTTGGGGAAAAAAAGGAGGGGGGGGGAATGTTCCCTTTAAGCTGCGTGGTTGCGCGGCCGCGCGGACATCTGACTGACGCCGCGCAGCAGTGTAAAATTACCGCACTGCAATTTTTGTAAACTTTACACACAAAAATGATGCTGCGCAACTTTGCACACAAATGTTTTCTCGTTGCACACGGACCAACGATCCTTATAGGGAACATTGGGGGGGGGGTAATATAGGCACGGTGTCCAGGAGATACGATCTATAAAGTTTCCCAGCGATCGCCTAGTTATAAGATTTTCTTCCCCGGTATGTCAGTCAATCGCTGTTTTAAAAAAAAACAGCACTGTTTTCACAACAAACTAAATACTATATATTTCACAAAAAACTAAATACTATTTTCACAACAAACTAAATACTATTTTCACAACAAACTAAATACTATTTTCACAACAAACTTAAATACTATTTTCACAACAAACTAAATACTATTTTCACAACAAACTAAATACTATTTTCACAACAAACGAATTACTATTTTCCTAAAGCACAAGAACCTCTATTCACTGTAGCGTCACCTAATGATGTCATACGTCAATAGATGACATTTCGTGATTGGCCCTTTACCTCAGGGCTTTTCCTTTCTGTGTGCGGAAAATACAGCTAGGAATTCACATAATCATAGCAGATACATATTTTGCGCAAGATTTCAGGTCGTTTTTAGTCAATTTTAACCAAATAAGACAGTAGATCCAACAATAAATATGTATGTGGAGGTGGCGGGGGTTCGGGGAGGGGGGGGTGGGGGTAACCGGGTCTAAAGGAGAAATAATTGGTTGCGTATCGCAATTCGGTTTCTAGATAACTGCTTGCAGACAATATGAACGTTCGTTATTTTTGGACAGCAAAATCTCTCGCTCTCTTCTACGGTGTAAATAGACAATAATTGTGTTTATTTTTTAAAAATAACTTTTAAATGAAATGTGGAACCACTGAGGAATCTCACTTTACAGAGAAATATAATCAGTTGTGTTAGAGAGTTTCAAGCCGTATTAAATATTCACCGTGTTTACTATAGTTACGTCAATGCCATCTGTGCAGTGCTGTGTGTCGGGGGAATAGCTAACAGTTGCTCTACAATTACACGAGCTTTTTCCATAATCGATTACATCGCGTGGCTGTCATGGAAGATGTGTTATTGAACGGCCCGGCAATGAATTTGCCAATATGTAAGGCTTCGCGGGAAGAAGAAATGGGCGAGCGGGGAGGTATCAGTAAAGTTAACAGAGTAATGGTAATTCTTATTACAGGCCTCAGATCTTCGTGTCTGAGATTGATTTGAACGGGAGCTGGATGTGTCGTCTTGCTCGGAAAATATTTCAGTGGCACGACAGTTTTTACAGTCGCCATTCGACATTCTTCTTTCCTTTTCATTCTCGACTGCTTTCCAGGGTTGCCAGATTATAATTTGGGTAAAAGGCCAAACTGACTGCCAAAAAAGGCCAAAAAAAGGCCAAACTTATGTTATATGAAAATTGTCAACAAAAATGACGTCACGCACCTAGGGGGGCGGGAGGTTGTCATAGATTTGTGGCGATGTATAACGAGGGGGGGGGGTTCTTTTAAGGAAAGTGACGTCATATTTGAAACGGTCTAGCTCTTGATTACTTGTGACGAAGTCGAGTGAAAATACATTGAAAAATCTGACAAAATTGCGTGGCGCCACTTGTGGACGGCTGAAAATTAGTTAACTATTTAAAATGAAGATAAAACCAGGAGAAAAAGGATAATAAATGTGTAAATGCCAATGTTCGTATGTATGGTTGTATTCACAAAATAAAAAGACTATGATACTAACATACAAATTTAAAAGAAAGGCTACAGGTCATCCTTTCCTCTAGACTACTATTTACAGTATTATTATAAACTTTATCGGATGTAAAGTCATCAAGCATTCTTGGTGACAAGACAAAGTTCTTACTGCATTTAGTTGTAAACAAAAGCTCACCTCTTACTCTAACAATAGCGTCTAAAAGTGTGCGCTGAATTCTGTATCTGGCTTTGTCTTAATAGCCTCTTCCTTAAACTTTTAAAAAACTTTTTAATATCTAACATACACGTAAGCTATCGAAAAAAAAGAAAATAATAATTAATAAGATTATTGACTTATTGGCGAATTTTTTATTTATTTATTTTTTTTATTGTGATAAAGATTATTTTTATATATATTTAATATATTTTTATTTATTTTTTAAGAAAAAGGCCAAAAAAAGGCCAAAAAGCCAAAAAATATTTTTGAGGCCAAACCCTCTTAAAAAAGGCCAAATTTTGAGAATTTGGCCTTAAAAAGGCCAATATGGCAACCCTGCTGCTTTCTCCTGCACAGAATTTGTAGCAACATATGTCTGCACACTGGCAATCATATGAACATAGAAAATAGTCGTCGTGTCCAACTGCGGGCGTGGTGGTGTGCCCTAAAGGTCCCATGCACTTGACCCAAAATAATATGGCGCTTCCGTTAAACGGGTTTTTGTTAAAAAATGTATTTAAATTGTTATAAATAAGTTTAATAAGTAAAGCATAATTTTCTAAAATAGAGGGAAGTTATCGTGTAAAATAGTTATTTATATAAGCTAGATTGCTCATCTCCCTTTTTGTCTTTCGTTTTTTATTTTAAATAACTCTTTCCAACTTATTTTCTTGTCTGCCCAACACCATTCTTTTTTATTTGTGAGTCATTATAATACAACTCTAAGCCTTTTTTTTTATCTTTTTCATTTACATATTTAGTTTTTATTCATGTTTAGTATTTTTCCTACTATTTTCAAATTTTTCTATGATTAAATTGAGATTGTATAAAACCAACATAAAGTGGGTAATATGACTACAACACAAATCTTCTGTCTATTTTAGCATCGTCACTTATGAAGCACAATCCAAGGACTACAGAAAGAAGATTGACTCCCTTGGAAACCAAATCGGAGAATATGAAGGAGAACTCCAGAGCTTGAGACTCCGAGTTGGCTCCCTTGAGGATGAGAATGCCAAGCTCCGTGAACTCTTGGAGAAGGTTCAGGAACAGAACAGACGTCTCCGCACTGTAAGTTTATAAGAAAATATTTGGGGAACTCAGTGTTAGTGTTAGTGTTCCCTCTTGTTATTTGACCTAAATAAGTCTTTTTTTTAAATCCTTTATATTAACTCGTGGTGTCTGCGGCCGACCGACCGACCGACCGACCGACCGACCGACGTTGTCGCCAAAACTTTTGATCGATTTTTAACCCACTTGCTCGCAAGATAGCGAGCTGAAATTTTGCAGGCAGTTTCGTACCAATGATAAAAACAATGTATCAAAATTTCTGATCGATCGCATGTACCGTAATTAAATTATTGATTTTTTAGATTATTTTATTTATTCCTATGTATCATGCTATTTTTTGAGATAGAGCGTCGCGGTGCGTATTATATTGAACAACCTTTCTGTCGCGCAATAAGGTGCGTATTTTATTGACAGCTCTTTTTATAAACATATTCCTGATCGGTGCGCATTATATTAAACATGTTTTACGACACAACTGCAATTTTGTATTTCTGGATGGTCTGGCGCTGCGTATTATAATGAACATTCTTTTAGTTACTTCTCGTACATAAAGGATTTATAGTCAAAAACTTGGTTTTTTACGGGTTTTTCTTATTTTTTAAATTCATTTGTGGAAATATATGACATCCGCCATATTATAAGTTATAAGTGAAAGTTAAAATTTCAATACAAATTTAATTTGTTATGCTATTTCACAATTAACACACCTTTCATTGATGGACCTTATAAAAGTGATATCTGATATGAAGGCTTGAAGGATACATTCCACTAGAGGAAATAATCAAAAAAAAATTATTATTATTTTTTTTTAAATAATTTTTTTTATTTTTTATTTAACTTTTTTTTTAAAGCGCTGTGAGCCTAGTTTCCCACTGTGGTACAGCGCTATATAAATTATCAATTTATTATCATTATACATTATTATGTTTTTTTATGCTTAATGTAAACTTAGTTACGTAAATCTAGTAAATACTCATGGCATGATAGTAACCGTTATATCCACTTGCAGGATCTGGACACTGAGACCGCTGCCCACATTGAGGCTGACTGTCTCGCCCAGACCAAGACCGAGGAGGCTGAGTTCTACAGAGACCTCCTTGACCAGGTATGTTGTAGCAGACGTTCTCTCAATCTTTTCATAAAATGTTATCTTAATGTGTTCCAACTCAATATTTAACATTGTGCATGTTGTTTGAACTTAGATAAATGCTGCTTAAGAAAAAGAAATAAACAATAGACTGATACTGATATGATGTGTATAACTTGTGTAGATCAATGTTTGAATTCTCTGTGACTTCTTATCGTCCAGCTTGAGCTGCTCAAGCCAGAACCCATCCAGATCAAGGGCATGGACTATGCCGACTTCTGGAAATCTGAGCTGGCCAAGTGCGTGCGTGAGATCAACCTGGCATACGACGAGAAGATTGACCTCATCCAACAAGACTGCGAGGCCAAATACGCATCACAGGTACAGAGACTGCCACACTATTTTTGTGACAACTTCCGCTCTTTACTAACCAACCTGTGCTGACTGTCGTGGTTGTTTAGACAAAAGATAATAGTTCGTTTTAAAAACCTCCTTCTGTTATGAGTTTGAGTTTTTTTTAAAAAGAATTGTATGTTGTTTCACAGATCAACCAACTCCGTAGCGGCAATGTGAAGGATGGTATGCAGTTGCAACATAGCCAGGAGGAAGTGAAGAAACTCAGAGGACAGTTGCAAGACAAAAATGCTGCATACGCTGAATTGGCTACCAGGGTGAGTTATATTAGTTTAAGCTTTTACTTAATTGATTCGTTTAAACATGAGGGGTCTGCTAGAGCAAACCAGGGGCACAGTTTAGCTCAGGGTGACTAGGTGAATGGTTCAAGTCTTAAATCTGTTATAGACCTCATATTTATATAATTACATAGGCAAAGTGACCCATAATGATACCAGTTATAAATCTTTGATTGTTATCCTTTTAAATATGCAGTTCATTAGCTTTAATAACATTTAAATTGTGAGAATTAAGCATGCAAATCCTGATCCCTGTTAATAGAGATAAAGTTGTTTTAAAGAATTACAATTATTATAATATTACAAAAATTATTAAACAATGGGATTTTTTGTTTAAAAAATATAGCAAGTTAATCTTGTCTTTGGGTTAGGTTGCCTCCCTCCAAGCCGAGCGTGATGAGCTCGCAAGACAAATTGCTGACCTTGAACGTGAGGTTGAGGAACAGAGACTTAAGTACAACCGCGATGTCGGAGACCTGGAAAGCGAACTCACCAGCGTCCTCGCCCAGTTGCAGCACCTCATGGACGCCAAGATGTCCTTGGAGCTGGAGATTGCATGCTACAAGAAACTGCTGGAGGGTGAAGAATCCAGGTAAGTTTTGTTTACTTTTCAACCCACAATATTCAGATGAAAGTACCGCGAAACTTAAGTGTAAACAATTCCTAAGCTAATCTTAGAAGTGTAATGACTATTTTTATGACTTAGTCATAGTCATACACGGAAAGAAGAAAAAAATCTTTTAGAAATAGTGCTGAAACTTATAAGACAGGTATTGTCCCATTCTTTTTATATTTTAATATTCCAATTGTTAATTTCAATCAAAAAGAGGGAAATATTGAAATAGTTGACTGAGGAAAAAATAATAATGTAGTATAATGTGTATAAAATCCATTGTATAAAAAATCTATTGTCCTTGAAAGAAGCCATTCACCTTCTTATAGCATCACATTACTTAAGCCATAGTCTATACTTATTCTAGACTGGCATAACTTGATTCTTAAAAGCAACTAAAATTACACAACCAAACATTTCTTTAAAGAAATAAAATAGTTTTATTTGTTTGAAATCCCTTTTACTGTATTACCTATTCATATAATAGAATTAATAGAATTATTTTGAATAGAAAATTCATTTAGCACATGAAATTTTACCATTCTTGACTATGGAGAGAACTTTATAATAAGGGTGACTCAAAGGGTTATGTATGTGGTATTTTTAAAAAATAATCTCAAGAGAAATCATAAAATAAAGTAGACAGTCCTAGGAGGACACCCTGTTGGCCCCAATAATTCTTTAGAGGCCCCCAATAATTCTGTAGAGGCCCCAATATTTCTGTAGAGCCCCAACAATTCTGTAGAGGCCCCAATAATTCTGTAGAGGCCCCCTTCATCTGACCAGAGTATCCTCACCTTCTTTCAGGGTCGGTCTGAGAACGTTGGTGGAGCAGGCCATCGGAACACAAGGCAAGGGAGCTGCCAGCTTGAAGGACGCCATCCAATCCTCCAGTTAGTATGGCACTCCAGTCGTGCCAAGAGCCTCCGGCGTTCATAGTTCTATTGTTCACGACTTTCTAGTTTTTATAACATTCATACAAAAAAAGATCTTTAGAATCTCTTTACATGGGAGGATAGCTTTCTTGTGATTATGAGGAATCAGAGATTTTTTTTAAATGCTTCTTAAAGAACAAATTCACGGCTTTCTGCTAGAGGAGTTAATTTTTATATTTATAAATTGTTATCAGTTCATTGGGAAGTTCACTATTTTAAACAGGGAAAACTTATTTTATTTAAATGCGTTGAAAGATAATGAATTTTATAATACAAGACGATGGCTAACCATTGTGATCTGCATGGATACTTTTCCTCCACCATGAGAGCAGATTTGAGAAATATTTAAGAAAAACATTTTTTCATCCCTGACTTGCCTAGGCCATGAAATATTATTTCAAGTAGACATTTTTTTATCATCCAACGACACATTATCTAGGATAAACTAAATGACCAATAAATTAACTGCTAGTAGCGATGTGGATATTTTTTTTAGATGATCAGTACTTTGTGCTGCTTTCTTCTATCATCATGGGTGCTGGTGTGCTCGGCTCTTGGTTTTGTCCTCACAATTTACTATTATACTTGTTCTCATCTTGTACTATTTAATTGTTTACATAGTATCCTATGCGCCGCTTAGATCTACCTACGCTTGAAACCACATTGTCATTCAACACAGTTTCAAAATTGTGTAATAAAGTAAAGTTATTTGCATCACTGTACTGCAATGAGATCAAAATTTGGTATTTGAGCAGAAAATGTTTCCAAAATTTTGATTAAAATTTCCTATGGATGCTTTCTTACTTGGTTATCTGGTCTTGCTGAGTATGATGTTTCCATGTTCATCTGTGGTTTAACATAAAGAGGTTGTGAAGTTGTTTTTTTTTCAATTCATTCTTACCCTGTTGATATGGCCTGCTCAGCATGGCTGCATGTTACCTATCACGCATCAGTGATTTTGCTATCAAACTGCATGGCAAGTTAAAGCACCGGTAAGGTTATAATATTTCATGCTAAGTTTACAGCACGGGTTGCCAGGCGTATTTTTGTAAAAATATGTAATTAGTTTGGCTTTGACTCACCCAAGTTCATCTTCTTTACTATCAAAACGGGGTTTGGAGATAAAAATTGGATTCCTGGCTTTCCGGTAAGTAAATGTTGAACCTGTGTTTAGATTGGCTCATTTATCTACAGTGAACTATGTCTCCACTGACTGTGGTGTCAAACTTGTTTTGTCCTGCTGCATTAGCTGCTTTCAAATCTCAAGTTTTCTCCCTTTTAAATGTCTATGTGATATATTCTACTTTTTTTACATTATGGATATATTTACATTTAAATTATTCCTTTTTTTTTAATCTTTCTTTTTTATCTGTGATAATTGTTATATTTTCAAACTGAACAATACAAGGTTTTAGACATTGTTCAAAGTCTTTTGACATCTAGACTTTCCATTCAAAAATCATGGTGCAGGTACAAACCGGTCAGGTGTATTTTTTTTTAAAATGACAAACATCATTCCAGTATGAGAGCTAAGGTGCTTGCTTTTTACTTTGCTAAACATTCCATTATATAAATTGGAATTCCCAAAAGTTTTGGAGACATTTTCTGTTCAGCCTAATTTTGTAGACGGTATTTTTTTCCAATATAACCAACAGCTTTTATTGTATTCATCATTACTGCATTAAATGTTTGCTGATCCTAAAAGGTATAATATTAAAAATGTGGATTGAACAACCAACGAGACTAGCTTTTTATTACATGTGAAATGTTGCAATGAAGAATGTTGCAACTAACAACATATGAATTTTTCTAGATTCTGTGTACTTCTTTTTTTTTACTTTACAAACCCCATTTTTTCAAAGGGAAATTTTATTACTCTTGTATTTTTCAAAGGATTTTTAAAACTGAATTTAAATTTATTTAAATTCTTTCGTTAAAATCTATTTCTGACAGAGTACGTTT
The DNA here is from genome assembly GCA_944989445.1 of Ampullaceana balthica. NCBI lineage: Eukaryota > Metazoa > Mollusca > Gastropoda > Lymnaeidae > Ampullaceana > Ampullaceana balthica. The sequence goes on along the minus strand of CALYLW010000754.1, from coordinate 204,410 downwards.
AATTTATATACACACCATAATAATATTGTCTGATGTTAAGTGTTATCATATTTTCTTATTTCTATGGACAACGTATCTTTATTTACAGAATTATTTCCTTTTAAGCAGTTTTGCTATGTTGCAGAGTCCAAAAATAAACAATATACATCAGATTTACATGTTGACCAATTTATTTATCAAATATTTTCTGTGTGCTTGGAAAAAAATAGATGTCTATAACTAAGTTTTTCTGTAAGATTTTGTTAAAAAAGAAAACATGAAACTTAATGAGAAAGTGTAATCACTTCTAGAATATTCCTCTATGTAGCCAGTAAATATCAACAGCCATTCCACATAACTTACACCCACTGGTCACATTTAATGATTTATACTGAATACCAATTTATCAAATTTTTAAAACAATAGAACTTTAAAGTCCATTTTTCTTCTCATGCACAGGACTAGAAGACGAGTATGGTCAAGGTCAGAAAAATTTCATACAAAGAGTTTCCATTTTCAAAATAATTTTGAAGGAAACTATACCCACTTTTAACTTTTTTTCCTTTCCCTTTCCAAGATTATATTTTTAACAGCTTCTTTATGATTTCAACTCACTGTAAAATTAAAAAATAAAAAGTTTACATGCAATTTTAACACAAGACACAAGAAAACTATAAGTAGATAAAATAACTTTTCCACACCAGAACTGCTTTTATATCTTGCTGGTCAAACTGCTAATTATTAATTACTATTTTTATAATTTACACCCATGGCCCTCAACTCTATAATAACCTTTTCTGTATAAATGGAGAACTAAAGAACTTAATGATTTCTGTGAATTTAACAAAATAATAAGTGAAATTAATCTAAAAAATGAAATAAGTATTTGAAATATACATTTTTAGCTGGTTTTTTTTTCATTGGCCTAAAGGTATAATTTTTTTTCTCACTTTTTCACATTGACCACAATGCGCTAGATGCATACTATGCAAATAGTAGTTGCCATTTATCTAATCTGCATTTAAGTATAAAGCCAAAATCACAAAATCCAGGGTTGTTGTTTTTTTCCATGTTGCTTATATACATTTTTTTTAATGATACTATTAGCACACCAACTACAACAGAGTTGATTCCCTTGTTCCACTGTATTATTTTTATGAATGAGTTAGATACAATTAGGCTCACATGACCTTTGATTTTGGGATGTTCGTTATCATTGGGATCTCACCAATATTAGCGGGGAACGCCTAAAGACAATATATGCTAATTAAATTGTAATGATTATTCATTACAAACTAATATAATGTAATGTAACAATGTATGAAAGTTTTTTTTAAAAGTTAAACTGCTAATGGTGTCACATCCTCCTACCACTTATACACAACCCACATTCCCACACTCCGTAAGTTGACAGGCAACTGTTTAAACCAAAGTCAACATGTGCTCTCTTATGACTCGATCACCCCCCCCTCCCCAATCTCATTTCCACACCAGTTTTTTTTCTTCTTAAGAATGACTCCCATTTTAGAGTAAATACTACTGTACACATCAGAAATATCAACTTTGTCAACATCTTTTGCCCACTTTCACGGTTTACTGAAGCGGATAAAATTCGTTGGTTTTAATAGTTTTAAACACTTCTTACATAGCTTCGTTTTATTCAAAGATATGATCTGGTCCTAGTTCGTATTCAAGTATGATAGTTGTAGTCATTTATTGAAAAGATGAGAAAGGAATACCAACGAGTACGAGCCAAAATAAGTGTCTTTTCGGTAGGGACAGTGGGTGAGATATTAATAGTAGGTGAATAAGTCTGCGTTGACTGTTTGCTAATGTCAACATCCAAAGCTCTTAAAGTGATAAAAGACTTGAATATTCTGACAGCAGACGTGGCCGCCATTTCGCTGTGAGAGAAAAGTTTTATCGTGAATCTAGGATGACTCGATTCAACAAATAAAAGAATATTGATCAGATAAACAGCTGAACCATCCCTCGCTTATGTATTCACTCCTTGTAGTGTAGTGTCGTCAGTCGTCTGCTGCGCTGCAGGACAGGCCTACGAGTGATAGATCGTCTGCTCAGAATGTCAGTGTGAGTGGGTTTTTTTTCAAATGGTATTTTGTGTTGTTGCCTGTTAGCTGACAAGCAAAATGTGAATGGAGGAGGGGTGTGGGGGTTAAAAAATAGACTTGCTGTTTCTTGTGGGATTTTAAGTAAGCAGTAAAGTGGAGGATGGGGGTGGGTAGGTGTAAAATTGAGTGAGGGTTGCTTTAATCCAGATGTCTCTTTATGTGACAGAGACTTATCTTTTAAAAAAATACGAATGAAGTCTTCACACCTGGAGTCACAACAAAATTAAAGTTCGAAACTAACGCTAGAAATGTTCGCACAGATATATTCTCGCCCCACCCCCACCCCCACGCCATGACGTAGTTTGGGGGTAAATAATAGAACGTGATATTGCACAAGGAATATAAGAGAAGGGCTTAGAAAAACGTTTATTGTTGTCTGCACCAAGTGGCGCCATCGACACTTTATCTGCCTTGCAGGTTTCTGGGTATCTCGGTCTACTTATCTAATACGCACACCCACACACATAAACTAATGGCTCAAACCCCGTTTTATTTTAATCTTTGGTAATCTGTTTTATCTGAAAAAAGAAAGTTTGTGCACATTTTTTTCCATAAAAAATCAAGGTCAGATTGATATATTTAGCTCTATAGGTTTGGGTGAATTAGGTGATCGGTAAGCTTTTATAAGTGGTGTAGTTTGTGTGTTATAATATTAATGCATTTCATTGCTTGAGATATTAGGTTTTAAGAGGGGCGGGAATTGTGTTTAATCACAGATTAAGAAAGCATTGTTCGAAGAATTCTTTGGTTCTCTTTGATTCAAAGAGCGCAATACATTGGAGAGGATAAGCAAACACAACATGAAAATTGAAAAGCTGGGGGCAAGTAGGGCACAGAAAATTGAGCCAGTACCTCAAATAATGTGTTGAAGTTTGCATACATGTTTATTTACTGTGTTACCATTGGAAATCTAGGAACTCTTCAGTGCAAAGTTAATATTATCAACAGCTGTAAAGGGAGAGCAGCAATATGTCATAATAAGTGATAATGCACGGCGCCGCAGCACAACCTTGTTTCAATAATAATATGGTTAATAATGTTCTTCAATAATTCTTATGGGTTACGGTGACGGATTTAACATATTGAATGCATACATGTAGTGTTAAAGGACTAGGAATGCGAAAAAAGCATACATAAGAAAGAAAGCATTGAAGCGTAATGACACCCTCTACTCCTACGCCGCCACGCCCAATCACAATCTACTCTTCGCTGACTTCATGAATACATGTCATGATACTTGCCCCTACCCCGTACGTTAACAGGAACTCTAACTTGGAGCCATGACTCGCCCATGCCATGACACATTTTAAATCATTGCTGGCCTTATTTTTTTTTATGGAAGCATTGAAAGCGTGTTCTTTAGTTATTTTATTTTGCTTAGATCGGCATTATTTTACTAGGTCAAATTTCTTACACCACCCCCCTTTTTTTCCCCTTTCCTTTTTTTTAAAAACTCCAGATGGATCAACTTTGAATTTGAAAGAAGAAAAAAAATTGAGGTTCAAAGAAAAAAGTGGTTATTTTTGTGTGGGCTGGGCCATTGTCAGATGTTTAAAGGGGGTTGCCATTGCATTTTGTCATCTTAAAATGAAACAATCCACAGTGTCCTTGACACTTATTATTTGGTGATGGCTTAAAATCTAGCCATCAGAATGTTCACAATTATTCAATTCAGTTTAAAGTGAAAGGAATTAGGAAAGTGCGAGGTTGACTATTATGTTGGACTATCCTCAAACTTAAATAATTTAAAAGTAGACAGTGTAATGTGTTAGATACATTTATCAGACAAATTGGTCAGCTGTACCCCCACCTGACACTACACACAACTAATGTCAATAAATAGAAATCTTCATTAGTGTTTAGCTATTTTTACATCCGCATAAGATCCTCCAACGCACAAAGCAATTTATACTGGATATAATCTCATAACACTTATGTTGTACCACATGGTTGCTTACAAAGGAGCATCGCTTGTGACATCCAAGCCAAATCCTTTTCTCATTGAAGTAATAGATGTAATGTGAAATAATCTGCTTCTGGGATGTTTTCATTCTAGACATGGAAAAGAAAAGGTACCTATGTAAATAAGAATGATACATAAAAATACATTTTTGAGAAATCTCTATCAAATGATAAAATGCTGATTTGGTTCCTTTCTTCTAAATCTGTCCAAATTGTTTAGTCCTGCAATTGTAATCAATAGTCATCCCTTCTTATTTACGTCTGACACTTGAAACATTTTTCAATAAAATAAATAATAAAGGACAAAATTTTCTTCTTATGGTGTTCAAAAGGGAAATCCCGATATGTTTCCTTTAAAACTTATTCTACTCAGCTTTTGTTTATACTTTTGACTTCTGCATCACTTGGGTGTTCCTTGGTGATTGGATGCTATTCTGTCACATGGGCGGGCAACTCCTGGATTAAATAAAGATGAGTTGAACTTAAATACATGTAATTCAATGTTGCACTCTTCCAGGTTGTAGTATTTTATTGAAAACAATGTTTTGTAACTTTTTTTTCTTCTAAACATAGAAAAGATGAATTTAGATCATAGACTTTAACTCTTTGAATTTGTCTATTTTTAAAAAAAATTAAAATTATGTTATGAGAAGAATCAAATTCAAATATTATAAATTTTAAGCACTTTGTATTGTCAATGTTTTATTGCCATAAATTGAATTGCTAATTTCTTAAAATTGTTTCACTCTGTCTCTGCTACAACCTGGAATGGTGTGTAATTATTCCTTTTAATTATTTAAGAATGAAGAGAAAAAAATCAGTTTACTTGACTAGACTTTTTTTTTATAGTCAGAGCCACACCACACCCCTTGTTTTGTTTGATGAAAAGCATTTAGTCATTTAGGTTTTTTCAAAACCATGGTCATTTCATGGATAAAAGTAAAATCAAGGAATATACCTCTGTTCTCTAATATAATACAACTGATTTATTCCACCATTTGAATTTATAGTTTACAATACAATAAATCATTATACAGTACTGACAGATCATTAGATACCATAATGACTCTTATATCTGAGAAATCGATTAACAAGTTTGCAAAGTCTTTTCCCCTTTGTCCTACCTGAAGCATCATATACATTTATCACTATGTAGTAGTACATAACTTATGAGAATAGTTTATTCAATGAGAAGATATTCATGTGTCTGTCTAACACTTACCTTAACTTGTTGCTAACAATGATGCAGTGATGTTTCACGGTACTTTTGTATTCATATTCTAACACTATTATATAATTTACGAGAGGCTCATACAGTGGTGTAACCTAAAATCAAATGAGTTTAACACACGATATACACATGTATTTATGCCCACAAACTTGCACATCTTACTTATTTAACAATCCCTAATGTGTTTATGAAGTAGAATAGAAGTGATTTTAATCAGTGCATCTGAACTATAGAATCTAAAGCATGAAAGAAAAATTGTTTAAATTTGAAATGGTTAATAATTTTTTTTATTTATTTGCTTAGGCCAAACATAAAATATGACTTATCTGTCATAAAATATAATAATTTATTTCTATGAAAAAAATTTCACCCATATTTTTATGAGCTTCAAATTCATATTTTCTACTATTCATGCCGAGAAAATAAAACCTTACCTCCCTATATTATTACTTTTGTAATATAAACTTATGAAATCTTAGTTATGCCATTTATTTAACCTAAAAGGTCTTTATCATAATTGGTTATTCATCTTAAGCTTATATTATATGGACATAAATGTTTGCACAAGTCATGTATTATCTCTTTTCAAGTTCAAAAGTTAAACATATACAATTGCTGTTTCATAATATTACCCTCCATAATTTTAGCAATTTAATATCTGAAAACTAAAAATCAATTACCGTGAAACTTCAGCTGGTGATTTTGCACGAATTATTCTTCTCTACACAATTGCAATCAAGCTCAAAAATTTTTGATTAAATTATTGCTTATTGATTTCAAGATTGTAATGCTATATTTGGTCATATTTTTTTCATCTCTCCTTGTAGCACTGAGAGAATCCACTGGAAGTTTGACAGTGCAGAGGTCATCCAAGGGACCAATCGGATTTGCCAGTATTGATCACAGTGGTGGCAATGTTATTATTGAGAACACCACATCTGGAGCTCGTGCCAAGGTAACAAAACAGGAACACATTCAGTAGTAATGTTGTATGTAACAAAACAGGAACACATTCAGTAGTAATGTTGTATGTAACAAAACAGGAACACATTCAGTAGTAATGTTGTATGTAACAAAACAGGAACACATTCAGTAGTAATGGTTGTATGTAACATAGGCAGGAACACATTCAGTAGTAGTGTTGTATGTAACAAAACAGGAACACATTCAGTAGTAATGTTGTATGTAACATAGGCAGACCTTAAAGTGATGTTAAATGGCAGATTTTTTAGTTATTTATAACATATTCTGATAACAAAATTATGTTGTAAAAGTTAAATTAGACAAATCAAAATGTCATCATAGACTGGCCTTTATTTCAATATCAAATCTAAAAGGAATGTTTTAAGATAGACATAGTAACAGACACCTAAAGGTAATGTTGTAGAACGACTCTTTACTAAAATTTAGTCGCTATCTCATTTATTATATATGTGTATTAATCTTTCCTTAACTGAAGTTAAAATTTGAACCTGATTCCTGTGATTGGGCTAATTATGCAACAAACATGCAAGAATATTTTTAAATGACACATTTGCTGAAAATTTGTACTACTTTTTCCTATGGTACCATAGGTTACTGATAAATCAGCAATTTCTTTCACTTAGCATTTCATTTTCTGCTCATGGATAAAAATGACTCTTTGAATGATACTCTTTCCATTTCTTTGTTTCATAAATTTTTTTAAAATGATTTTCCACCACGGCTCTTACAGACCCAGAATCTGAAGGGATGGAAACTAGTGAAGGTTGTTGGTGGCAGAAACACTATTGAGGTTACACTTAAGGACTTCGAACTTGATGCTGGACGCCCATTCACAGTAAGTTCTTTGTACAAGTTGTATTTTAGTTTAAGTTTAATAAATAGTTAAAAACAGAAAGAAACAAATTCTGAATATCTAGATCTTTTTTGTTTTCCTAATCCTAGACTAATCTATGAGAGTTGAAGGTTTTGCTTACAACACGTCTTCATCCAAGTTTTTAATGTTTGAATTTTAAAAATGTTTTCCTGAATGTGTTGTACCAGAAAATTTTGACCTCAATTAACATCTAATGATGCCATTTGGTTACAGCTGTGGGCCAGGGGAGCCAAGGACAAGGCTGTTGCTGACAATGAGCAAGTGGCAGACAACTTCTCATTTGGTGTTGGAACCTGTGTCTGGAAACTTATTGATGAAGCTGGCAACGTAAGGGACATTACTATTTATATAAATCATTCAAAATCTCTACTTTTTTTAAATTTCAATTATCTATTGTTCTTTACATTTAAAATAAGCTGAGAGAGAGAGTACCTTTTTTCAAAAATTAGATTCTGTTTCCATTGCTACTTATTCTTGTCCAGTTCATAAAGAAAATATGTGACTCCAAAATTTTGTATTTTTTAAAAAAGGCTTTCTTTTCTCTGTAAAATATGCTTGCCAAGCTGTTCTGCATCAAATCTTGTTAATATAATTATTAACCAATGCTCTTGCCACTGAATAAATGAGACACCCAGAGTATCAACACTCAGAAAAGCTGGTTCGCTGAGGGGTGGAATTTAAAGATTACAACTTTAAAACTATTATTTTTTGTAATGACTTAACAAAACAATTTTAATTTCTTTTTTTTTAAAATTATTTCTATCAGTAACTACTTAAAATAATGAAGAAAATAAATTAATAATTATTAAAACACATAATGCAAAAAATGTCCCACACAAAGATTATTTTCAAAATTGAACCAAAATTAGCAACATTGATCTTTTGTCTACATTCAATTTGAATCTTCTTCTAACATTAGGTGCTCATCTTCACTTCTGCTCAATCTAAATTATTTTTTTTTGCATACTACATTTTAATGAATATAAATGAGTCCCAATATTTTTCTTCAAAATGTTCTTACCTATTAAAATTTTTTTTGCCAAAATCAGAAATATAATTTTTCTTATAATTCACATCTTAATAGTTTTAAGAAGTAACTTTTTGGTCAAATATGTGTGTAAATTCACCTTCTCTAGTCTTGGGTTAATTCCTGTTTTAGGGACGTGACTTATATACAGTTTTAAAATTAATGAGTGTATCATTTTTCCCAATTTTGCTTCTGTCATGAAAATTAAAGTTTTAGCAGGAAAATACAACCTTACCTACTTGTACTGTAGTTTCATTCTTCCCTAAAACGATTGATCATAAATGAGTCCAAGATTACTTTAAGAAATATGAAGTTTAAAAAAAATACTTTCATTTTAAAGTTTTTATTCTCGTGTCTGCTCTATTATACTCTTGTATGTATTTTCTATATCAATTTGATTGCCCTACAATTATGGATCCTATTAATACTCCACAGGAAAAGGCCACCCTTAATGCCAAATTCAGTGGGTAAACAGACAACAAATGCCCATTAGTCAAGCTACGCCTGACTTGGGAAGAGACACAACTCTAACTTCTCCATTTCCGTTTCGGTGAATTGGTTGACTGGCAGCATTTACTTTTCGTGGGCATGGAGATAGGGGGTGGGATAGAGACAGGACTTTTAGAACAAAATTTGTTTTAGACCATACAAATAAAAAAAAAGAATGTTAGTGGAAGGATGTCATGGCGTATATAAATATATAAATAATTTTTTTCTAAACTAAAGAATATGCAAACTACAAATCTTGTTGTTTTTTTTAAAGCTTCTTAAAAATTTTTTTAACAGTTTTAAATTTCACAAATTTTCAATGCACAATCTATTGTAATTAATCTTTTTTTTTAAACCAATTACAATAATTTCAAATAACAAATCTTGATTATAATCATTAAGAAGTTGATTCCTAAAGTTCATGTAGCTGTATATGTTAAAAGAGTTGAGTTAAAGGATGATTGCTGTTCAGTGCGGAAGCCAAGGTTTAGGTTTTTAGCATTTGGTCTATAAATGTTGGGAAACCTTTCCTTGGCTGAGTTGTAGATGTTTTTATTGAAGGTTCTTTTTCCCCATGTGAATGGCTGCTTGATAGATTTTCATTCAAATTTAAATGTATAATTGAGGCCAATATTTTTTTAATTTTGTTGCCACTGCCAATATATTTGAAATAATATAAAATTTATAGCAAAAATACAAACATAAAAGAGATGAAATTAAAATTTGGATATAAAATTGCTCAATTTTTTAAAAATGTTTCAAAGATGTATAGAAGAACCAGGGGATATTAATTGTCGTGTCTGTTCTAGTTTGGTAATCAAAGTCCCTTAAAAAATTATTTTTGTTGTTACACATAATTTATAAATATGACCTAGTTTTTTGTACAAGCTATTTAGATATAGATGATCTTGCTGTAGCCCTCTGAATAGTTCTTCTACAAGCTTCTTGCTGTAGCCCTCTGAATAGTTCTCCTTCTACAAGCTATGTGTTGACTGCTTGCCCAATGTGAAACTTGGAGAGAATGGGAAATCAGAAAGAAACAGAATATTTATAATTGTTGTTAAAGCACTTAACACCCAACAGATCACATTTAAATTGATGAAATAAATTCACAAAGTTAATATTCTCTGTTTGAGAGCTACGTGGTTGTGATATAAAGATTTTATACAAATTTAATTCATTTTTAGTTTTCTCAAAACATAACTATATAAATGACAATGGAGAATCACTGGCCTAATTTTATTAAAAAATTATTTCATTTTACCATTTTTAAATAACCTGAGTGTTTTATAATTTGTACTGTGTTGATTGGGAGGAGCCAGCATAACACCTGGCTTCAGTTAAGAATTAAAAATCAGTTATTGTGTGCTGTATATTTGTTAGGACATAAGATTTGTTGAAATACTATAAACGGAAACATATTTGTAGACAGTTTCCAGGCAAGATACATTTGATAAAAGATCTCAAAAATTCATTCACCCCAGTGCAAGAAAACATTCCAAATTAATTTTATTGATTTTTAGATGCTTCTTAGACAAACAAAGTTGTCAAAAAATTGTGATAAAAAAGAGAATTGTGGTAGTAAATTTATGCAATATACAATTTGATAAATTCTTAATGACTTGTTTTATCGCTGAGTTTGTTTTGTCTTTTAAAATGTCTCAAGCTATTGGAAATATGAGAACTGCTTGTTTAGACTTGAATATGCTCTGTGTCAAAGTAGTTTTATTTTTATTGCTTTTAAATCTTAACAAATATAATATATAAATAAATCTATATATAACTTTAGAATAGACTTTTTTTTATTGCTTTTAGTTTCTAAATTTAAATTTTTTGTTTGGCACAAGAGAAGTATGGGAGATCTGTGTTCGTGTTAATGTAATTAAAGAATGACCAAACGAATAGTTGAAATTATGACAATGAAATACTAATTTAACTTTTAGAAATTAACAACTGTTCAACATGCAATTAAATCATTTTTGGAAAATGTAGACAACAGCACATTAATCAAATTACATAATGACGAAAAAAAAATATCTATAAAACAAAACTCTGTCCCTAAAGAACATAAAATAGAACGGAACATAAAAGAAACTTCAGCCAAAAACAAGTTACTTTAGTGTAATAATTTATTTGTAAGTAAAGGTGTCAAAGATGTCATTGCTATCAGAATAGCTTCCTGCAAATAAATAAATGTATACAAGATAAATTAACAGTAATATAAAAAAAAATGTAAAAAACCAAGTTTTTCACTATAAATCCTTTATGTACGAGACGTAACTAAAAGAATTTTCATTATAATACGCAGTGCCAGACCATCCAGAAATACAAAATTGCAGTTGTGTCGTAAAACATGTTTAATATAATGCGCACTGATCAGGAATATGTTTATAAAAAGAGTTGTCAATAAAATACGCACCTTATTGCGCGACAGAAAGGTTGTTCAATATAATACGCACCGCGACGCTCTATCTCAAAAAATAACATGATAATAGGAATAAATAAAATAATCTAAAAAATCAATAATTTAATTACGGTACATGCGATCGATCTGAAATTTTGATACATTGTTTTTATCATCGGTACGAAACTGCCTGCTAAATTTCAGCTCGCTAGCTTACGAGGAAGTGGGTTAAAAATCGATCCAAAGTTTTGGCGACAAGCAAGCAGCAGCAATCAAGGGCGCAAGCAGACACCACGAGTTAATATAAAGGATTTAAAAATAAAAATCTACAAGAAATTTAACAAGTTAGAAATAAAGTTCTACATAAATATTATGAGAGACAAACTTTGTTTGAGGCGGACAGGCTGTCAAATGATATACTTAATACTTTTATATAAGTATATGTAACTCTCTTGTAGGCGTTCTCTCAGTACATAATCTTGTACACATATAATCCTCTGAATAACTTGTTTCAATAAAACAACTTTAATATGTATACTATGTACATGACATATAATTTGAGGTTATACAACGTGGAATACACTGGCACACATCTTCCGTCCTTCCACCACAGAACTTCTCTGACAACTGATCCCCCAACCTTCTTAGCCAATGTGAACGACTCTTTCTTCCTGCGCATTTTTACTCACGTGACCTCTCCGTCATACAATCACGCAAAACACTCGTGATTCACCCGTGACACAGGCTGGCAGACATTATTCCATATATGTTTCTATATGGATTGATGGATCGAAACCAAACTTGGCACCTGTATCCACCAAGATCCAGATTAAAGTCTAGAGGGGTTTTGAACCTTACATGGTGCATCATTTAGGGCCCATAATGTCATTTTTTCTTAAATAAGCCATATAAATATTTTAAACATTGGCTACAGGGTGGTCCCTGATGGGTACCTGACATTAATTGGGGTCAAGTTAAGGACACAGTCCCCTTGTATGCAATGGCTACAGAAACTAGAGAACACTGCTGTCACGGTCGGATATTATGGTGTGATAATGACTGTCTTAAATGCTGCACATAATAGTTAGTGTAGTGTGCGCACCAGACTATTGTGCGTCACACCAAGACGCACAATGAGTAAAAAGGATATATATATAGAGAGAGATTTTTTTCAGCAGATTATGGAGTGAAATGTTCAGCGATTTATTTTGGCCGCAATTTCACTGAAGAGCTAGTCTGGGAGAGTGAACGTGACATGGAGAGGACCGATGTAAAAGGTGTATCGTGTTTGATGTTTACATAAACTGTTGGATTCCTTCCAATTCGTTACTTGGAGTTTATTGTTCAACTGGAGTTATAACCGCACTTTTTGCAGCGGAAGTGTTCTGACTTTAAAAAAATTAATGTTCAATAACGAAGTGTGGTTGATATCTGTGGCCAAGGGCGGGCCTCGATCCCCCTAGACAACGAAGCCGACACAACTGCTTCCCTTGCTCCATAGCCCTATGGTCTGAAAGGGAACTGTTTATTTTTACCGGGTGGATTCGTGGATTTAGACCAAACTTGGTGTACAAAATGTTGATGACCCGTATAAAAATACTATACAGAAATGAACAACTAAATCCACTCCTTTTGGGGGCAGACACGCTTATGTCATTTTCCCTCTATAAGCTAGTGGAAAATAACTTTAGAAATATAACATTATTGGGTTACATATGCATTGAACTTAAGTCAAAGTTGGTGGCTATGTCTTTTGTGGTGCATACCGATGCATACATGTCAATTAATTTAAAGTAATCGCATTATTTTACTTTATTCTGAGTTGTTCTAGAAAATTCTAAAATTAAATTTTAGCAAAATGCCCATTATTCTTCAATTTTACTCTTGGACAAGGTTTACCACACTTTTTTTGTCAGACCATAAACTTAATATCAACAGGAGTCATATTTTTCACTTCATTCGGAGCTGATCTAAAATGTTCTAGAAAATTCTTTAGTTAAAATTTGGCATGATCTCCATTATTTTTCAACTAATTTAAATGGGGAAAATTTTAAGTCTTATTCCATTACTGATTGATTTTCATTAGGAAATAATTTGTGTTTCAAAATAATTTAAAAGTCCACATTTCCCCAGTTATGATTCAATAACATCAATAATCTAAAAGTCCACATTTCCCCAGTTATGATTCAATAACATCAATAATCTAAAAGTCCACATTTCCCCAGTTATGATTCAATAACACCAATAATCTAAAAGTCCACATTTCCCCAGTTATGATTCAATAACATCAATAATCTAAAAGTCCACATTTCCCCAGTTATGATTCAAAAACATCAATAATCTAAAAGTCCACATTTCCCCAGTTATGATTCAACAACACCAATAATCTAAAAATCCACATTTCCCCAGTTATGATTCAATAACACCAATAATCTAAAAGTCCACATTTCCCCAGTTATGATTCAATAACATCAATAATCTAAAAGTCCACATTTCCCCAGTTATGATTCAATAACATCAATAATCTAAAAGTCCACATTTCCCCAGTTATGGCTCAATAACACCAATAATCTAAAAGTCCACATTTCCCCAGTTATGGCTCAATAACATCAATAATTTAAAAGTCCACATTTCCCCAGTTATGATTCAATAAGACCAATAACTTAAAATGCTCAAGTCTAGTTACCACTGTACCTGTTTTATGGACCAATAAAAACCAAGAATCTAAAAATATTTTTAAAATCCTCAAAAGTTGACTGACCTCGGTCCTGATGGTCCTGCTGCCTTGGTTTGGGCAGACGTTGACGTAATGATCAAACAGTTCACTGGGGTCATCAGTCTTGATACTGTCATCAGCTTCAACACTGGCCTCCAGACCCTTCAACCCACCAAATACAACAACAGCATGTCTGGTGATACAGGACACAAGGAATCAACCAATAGCATACAGGACACAAGGAATCAACCAATAGCATACAGGACACAAGGAATCAACCAATAAGCATACAGAACACAAGGAATCAACCAATAGCATACAGGACACAAGGAATCAACCAATAAGCATACAGGACACAAGGAATCAACCAATAGCATACAGGACACAAGGAATCAACCAATAAGCATACAGGACACAAGGAATCAACCAATAGCATACAGAACACAAGGAATATTCAATATTCACCATATTCAAGTCTTTCCAAACTGATCAAAAACTTAAATGAAATTCTCCAGGCAATCAGTTATTATCCTAGTGTTCTATCAAATTTGTGTCATTCAATAGTAGATGACAAACTAAAATGGAATATTTAATATACAAATTTTATTATTTGTGTTTAGCCATTTTCTAGAAACAAAATGGGCCAGATTTCATAATCTCTGATTTTAAATATAAACGGTGGGTGTATAACTTTAGTGGGACTTACTTGAATTCTGTAATCTTCACTTGGTTGATATCGCTCCCCCTCTCTGAGGTACCAATGGTCAGGTCATAGCCGCCATCATACGGTGACTCCGTGAAGACTTCACTCAGGCTGTCGGCCAGTCTGACCGTGTAGCCCCAGTAAATCCCAGCTACTTCTCTTGGTTCACAAGGTGAGACGACGACGCCTTCAAGGTTTTTCTTTTCTGAATAAAGGGAAGCATGGGACTTCTGTGTTCATGTCAATGTATTTTAACTGTGTTCATGTCAATGTATTTAAACTGTGTTCATATCAATGTATTTAAACTGTGTTCATGTTAATGTAATTAAACAAAAACAAAAAACTTGTATTTTCCAGATTGTGAGTATTTGTAAAGAATATTGGCATTTATAATGTAACAGCAATGGTTTTGCATTGAACTTATCAGTTAAGACTTTGACAAATAACAAATTTAAGGGAGCTACAGTAATCCCAACAACATTGGATTCATGGAATTTAATGGTGATTTTTTTTTACCTTCTAAAAATAAACTATTTGATCCCCACCTAAACCAATAAAATTAGCTCTGACATTTGGAAGAGATGGTTCCAAATATTTGACTTTATATAATCTTATCACCCCTGCCAAATCTAATTTATCCTCTTTTGCTAGGGGGAGACATGAAAAACAGTTACAGTCATTACAAACACATGTATTGGACAAGGAATGGTTACATTCATTACAAACACATGTATTGGACAAGGAATGGTTACATTCATTACAAACACATGTATTGGACAAGGAATGGTTACATTCATTACAAACACATGTATTGGACAAGGAATGGTTACATTCATTACAAACACATGTATTGGACAAGGAATGGTTACATTCATTACAAACACATGTATTGGACAAGGAATGGTTACATTCATTACAAACACATGTATCGGACAAGGATGGTTACATTCATTACAAACACATGTATTGGGCAAGGAACGGTTACAGTCATTACAAACACATGTATTGGACAAGGAATGGTTACATTCATTACAAACACATGTATTGGACAAGGAATGGTTACATTCATTACAAACACATGTATTGGACAAGGAATGGTTACATTCATTACAAACACATGTATTGGACAAGGAATGGTTACATTCATTACAAACACATGTATTGGGCAAGGAACGGTTACAGTCATTACAAACACATGTATTGGACAAGGAATGGTTACATTCATTACAAACACATGTATTGGACAAGGAATGGTTACATTCATTGCAAACACATGTATTGGGCAAGGAACGGTTACAGTCATTACAAACACATGTATTGGACAAGGAATGGTTACATTCATTACAAACACATGTATTGGACAAGGAATGGTTACATTCATTGCAAACACATGTATTGGGCAAGGAACGGTTACAGTCATTACAAACACATGTATTGGACAAGGAATGGTTACATTCATTACAAACACATGTATTGGGCAAGGAACGGTTACAGTCATTACAAACACATGTATTGGACAAGGAATGGTTACATTCATTACAAACACATGTATTGGACAAGGAATGGTTACATTCATTACAAACACATGTATTGGGCAAGGAACGGTTACAGTCATTACAAACACATGTATTGGACAAGGAATGGTTACATTCATTACAAACACATGTATTGGACAAGGAACGGTTACAGTCATTACAAACACATGTATTGGACAAGGAGATACGTCTACTTGCTATGAGTAATGCTCACATCCCACCTATTTATGTTACATATAACAGCAAATATCTCTTGTTTTCTTATAACAATACAAAACTTGTCACCTATTAAAATATGAAATAATTAATGTCGTCGCCTGTTATTTTTAAAACAAGTGTTACCTTTTACCTTACTACTGACAAATTTACCTGTCACCTTACAACTGACAAATTTACCTGTCACCTTACAACTGACAAAATTTAACTGTCACCTTACAACTGACAAATTTAACTGTCACCTTACAACTGACAAATTTACCTGTCACCTTACAACTGACAAATTTACCTGTCACATTACAACTGACAAATTTAACTGTCACCTTACAACTGACAAATTTACCTGTCACCTTACAACTGACAAATTTACCTGTCACCTTACAACTGACAAATTTACCTGTCACCTTACAACTGACAAATTTACCTGTCACATTACAACTGACAAATTTACCTGTCACCTTACAACTGACAAATTTACCTGTCACCTTACAACTGACAAATTTACCTGTCACCTTACAACTGACAAATTTAACTGTCACCTTACACACATTACAATAAACATGTTTACCTGTGTTTTGTTCCTTTAATTTCACAGTCACTCTCTGTCCAGGCTTTATGCTCATGTTTAGAATCACATCCTGTATTACAAATGAAAGCCAAACAATGTAATAAGACACTGTATAGGCAGTGAGGACAGGCTATCACATTCTCTATTACAATAGTAACAAATCGGTACCCTCTAACTCTATGTCAGTAATCGCAAACTAGGGCACTCATGTTTAGTTCAAACAAAGTCAGATGTAAAACAAAGAAAATCAAAAGAAATTCACACAAACATGATGGGCTTCTGCAATTGCCATAAATAACATCAGTCAAATAACATCAGTCACACAACATCAGTCAAATAACATCAGTCAAACAACATCAGTCAAACAACATCAGTCAAATAACATCAGTCAAACAACATCAGTCAAATAACATCAGTCAAACAACATCAGTCAAACAACATCAGTCAAATAACATCAGTCAAACAACATCAGTCAAATAACATCAGTCAAACAACATCAGTCAAACAACATCAGTCACACAACATCAGTCAAAAACAACATCAGTCAAACAACATCTGTCAAACAACATCAGTCAAATAACATCAGTCAAATAACATCAGTCAAATAACATCAGTCAAACAACATCAGTCAAATAACATCAGTCAAATAACATCAGTCAAATAACATCAGTCAAATAACATCAGTCAAACAACATCAGTCAAATAACATCAGTCAAACAACATCAGTCAAATAACATCAGTCAAACAACATCAGTCAAATAACATCAGTCAAACAACATCAGTCAAATAACATCAGTCAAATAACATCAGTCAAATAACATCAGTCAAACAACATCAGTTAAATAACATCAGTCAAACAACATCAGTCAAATAACATCAGTCAAACAACATCAGTCAAACAACATCAGTCAAATAACATCAGTCAAACAACATCAGTCAAATAACATCAGTCAAACAACATCAGTCAAACAACATCAGTCAAATAACATCAGTCAAACAACATCAGTCAAACAACATCAGTCAAACAACATCAGTCAAACAACATCAGTCAAACAACATCAGTCAAATAATAAGTCAACTTCCAACCTTTTTCAAGCCAATGTTAGCATATGAGCTTCCCTCTCGCTTGGCACTGACAGGCTTTTTCAAAGTGATTCCCTCCCTGTACTCACAGACGTCTGACTCACGGAGATGATGAGGGATGTCCAGGGGATTCAGAAGACCTGTCCATTAATGACAAGAATATCTATCATATTAAGAGATCAGAACATGCTAAATGAAGCAGATGAATACTTCTTCTAGTATTGAAACAAATAACAATCTTACATAAGACAATTCCTCATGTATATTGCTAATTGAAGTAACACAAACAAAAGCCACTTAGAATAAAATAGATTGGATGAGATATACACAACTTTTTTTAAATAAATATTTTAAAATTAGAAGTTGATTAAAAATATTTTTGCAAGGAACTGGCAATGTATGATTATGATATGAGGAAAAAATGTTCATTTTTGTCTCCCAAAACTATGGGAAGAATACGAGGATGCGGATGTGAAATGTTTTATAATATATTAATTCAGTCAAATTGATCCCACATAACAGAAGGTCAAAGTCTTCTGGCCATTGGTTTAGTTTGTTTGTTTTTTTTACTCAAGATTTACCATTACCCCACAGATAGCTGTATAGATAGACTTTAATGGGATGACTCTAGATAAAGTAGAAATACTTGGTTGTAAGGCAGACAATGTTCAGTCATCAATTCAAATCTTCAAGTTGTCAACTTACAAATATATTCCCCCCAGGTGTATTGTCTACTATGGAGCTGATAATATAAACTCTTTATACAGTGGGGCCCACTTAACTCGAGCCCTGGTTAACTCGTCAGCTCCATTAAGTCGACGTTTTTTTTTGGAACCGCCAAATTCTCTCTTTGTCTTAGCATTTTTTCATCGGTTAATTCGATTTTTTAAAGTCACCGAGACCTAATATTTCTAGCACAAAAGAGTGCCAAATTTGCAACTTAACGTCGGTTAGCTCGATCCCCGTCTGTTCGCCTAGCAATGCACTTTGGCATTTTTAGTTTAAAACAGTGTTGACACCTCGCTTTCTTCGAGACTTCCGGCTATTGTGTAATTCTACGAGATTTCAATTAAAATTACTGGATGTTTTTACATTCAATTTGATTCCGTATGTGAATTACCGTAGTTTGAGTATGTATTCACCAGAGGTACTCGAAAATCGCGTTAGTGGTCTTTAATCCGTCATTATTTCGCTGTGCATGTTATATTATTATTAAACTTAATTCATTTTCTGACGCATTAATCATTTTATTTTTTAAGATAAACGAATATCTTTAGAAAAGAAAAGAAAGGTTTGTATCGAGAATCGACTGTGGTTTTTATATAATTAAATAAAAAATTATTATTATTCTTTTAAAAGTTTGTTGTTGCTTTGTTACCAGTAAGATATGTGACTGTGACTAACACGCGCGTGACGCTGAAATCAAATCATTTTCTTAATATTCTAGTAGATATACAATATACACGTCATCACTGTTGTAGGTCGAATTCTGATACGGTCAAGGCCGCATTTGTTACTATTTATATTACAAGTTACACGTATCATTCGATTGACTGAGGAAATTTGAGTGCGGTCTCATAGTGACAGATATCCTGCACGTCAAAAGCATTAAACTTAAAATTACCAAATTGATATGTTTATTTTTTTTTAAATTCTCCGATTCGACGGGCATTGCAAACGCAAGCGGCGGTGACAGTGACATGCCACGCCACACGCGCCATGGGACGAGGCGAGGTGAAAAATTTGACTTTTAACGCATGCGCAGACAATTTTTTTTTATTAAATGGAATCGAAACATGACCACAGAGACGTAATCAAAGTCATTTACTTCGGCAAAAAAAAATATATATATATAAAAATTCCAGATTAGTCATAACTTTTCCAGACTTTCAAGACTGGGAAAATTATTTTAAGAATTCCCGACTGAGTCGGAACCCTGGGTTATATTTAAAAGGTCCTTAAAAACTAACGGTCTTAACCTTAGGAAAGAGTGAAGAAATATTAGGGTCCCGATATTCCGACAAGATTCCGATTAATCCTCCCATCACTAATTAACACACATCATGTATATAATTATAAAGAAATTTCAAGCGCATGTTAATATTTTGCCGCCATATTGGTTTCCGTTTTTCATACCCCGAGGCCGTCGATTTAAGTGGGTCCCACTGTAATGTGATTCTTTAACCCCTAATATGTATTCAACAACTACTGCCCCAGACACAAGCCTAACAATTAGTTTCACACACTAACCAACATAAATATTTACTTATACAAGGTCTTGGTGGTACAGAGAGATTAACTAACAAATATCTCATACCAGCATGGACAAGGTCTTGTTGGTACAGAGAGATTAACTAACAAATATCTCATACCAGCATGGACAAGGTCTTTGTGGTACAGAGAGATTAACTAACAAATATCTCATACCAGCATGGACAAGGTCTTGGTGGTACAGAGAGATTAACTAACAAATATCTCATACCAGCATGGACAAGATCTTGCTGGTACAGAGAGATTAACTAACAAATATCTCATACCAGCATGGACAAGGTCTTGGTGGTACAGAGAGATCTCCTACCAGCATGGACTAGGTCTTGGAGGTACAGAGAGATTAACTAACTAATATCTCATACCAGCATGGACAAGGTCTTGATGGTACAGAGAGATTAACAAATATATCATACCAGCATGGACAAGGTCTTGGTGGTACAGAGAGATTAACAAATATCTCATACCAGCATGGACAAGGTCTTGGTGGTACATAGAGATTAACTAACTAATACCATCTCATACCAGTATGGACAAGGTCTTGATGGTACAGAGAGATTAACAAATATCTCATACCAGCATGGATAAGGTCTTGGTGGTACAGAGAGATTAACAAATATCTCATACCAGCATGGACAAGGTCTTGGTGGTACAGAGAGATTAACTAACAAATATCTCATACCAGCATGGACAAGGTCTTGGTGGTACAGAGAGATTAACTAACTAATATCTCATACCAGCATGGACAAGGTCTTGGTGGTACAGAGAGATTAACTAACTAATATCTCATACCAGCATGGACAAGGTCTTGGTGGTACAGAGAGATTAACTAACTAATATCTCATACCAGCATGGACAAGGTCTTGGTGGTAAGGAAAGAACATCTTCCTGAGGTACTGAGGACACTCCAGGTACTGGAGGATGTGGAACAGCTGGGTGTTGCCGTGTCCAGGTTTCTTCAGACCACTGAACTCTGACTTGTCGTGCCTGGCACAGAAAGCACAAGATACACAAACGAATAGTGTCATCTAGACAATAAAGTACAGCTTTATTAAATTATGGATTATTACACAAGTAAATGTTTCAGCTAGTGCCTTCATCGGTACAACTAAATGAGCACAGAAAGGGTGTCTCCATAAAAGGATCAGCTATTGGAGTTTGCACCTTAGAGTTATTAGTCTAACTTTAAATGTAAGATCCATGGTGGTCATAGGGAAAATTTATTCAACAACAGTGCTTTAGTTAATTTATTTATCTGTCATTTTCACAGTAGATAGGTTGTTGTTTTGTTTAATATTAAACTTGATAAATTATTCAAAAAGTTGTCTAATTCAGAAGGAAATTTTTTTTTATAGAACTTGACAATTTTCCAAAAACTGTTTAGCCAAATTTGTAAAAATTCCTGCCATTTCATGTAATAAAAATGTAGTTCTTACTTTGTTTCATTCATCTCATCAAAAATAACTATTTCATCAATGTTGAAGATTGCAGCTGCACGAGCTATCTGCAAAAATAAGATTATAAAAACATATCAGATTTAAGAATTCCCCCAACAGAATATCTAGCTAAACATAAATATTATGAAGGCAGTAAGTACGTGTAAATGCACAAGTAAGTACGTGTAAATGCACAAGTAAGTACGTGTAAATGCACAAGTAAGTACGTGTAAATGCACAAGTAAGTATGTGTAAATGCACAAGTAAGTACGTGTAAATGCACAAGTAAGTACGTGTAAATGCACAAGTAAGTATGTGTAAATGCACAAGTAAGTACGTGTAAATGCACAAGTAAGTACGTGTAAATGCACAAGTAAGTACTTTTTTACCTGTCCTGCCAAATAGGCTCTCAGTTCCATGGATTGTGCATTATCCAAAATGGATCCTGGCAGTGCAATAGAAATTGTGTACATCCGACCACATCTTTCTTTTTTCTCTTTCTCCTCCTCTGCCTGCTTAACAAGCTTTTCCTTTTCCAATCTGATTTTTTTTTCTTTTTCCATTTGAACAAGTAACTTTTCCTCTCTCCATTTTCGTTTATAAGCCTTTCCTGTCATATGGAAGTAAAAACTATTTTAAATACACAAATTCAACAATTGTCTTTAAAAAATATTTTATTAATTAAATAATTTCCCACATTAAATGCTTCTATATTTAACCCTTATAATAAAATATTCATTTCCATGCTGTCCTTTAATCACAACATTTAAATACATTTAATAAGGAAAAGCTATTCAAATTTTAATTCAAAAATTGTATTTAAAGAAGTAAATTTTTAAAAATTATATTGCATGTCTCACTCAGTCAGTGTGATAGATTGGTTGACAGAGTACACAAAATAGTTATTTTCTTGATGTCGAAGTCAAAAATTGACAAAACTATAATGTTTAATTCCAATGCTTCCCAAGGATTTTTCAAGTAGAACTTCATTCCCATTTTTTAGCAGCATTTTGCAATCAATTGTCAATTTCCATGACAAGTTTGTGGCCATGGATTTATATTTGAAAATATTTGAAATTTTGACAAAATGCATTGACATGATGTCATTGACATGATGTCATTGACATCTGTATCAGGAAGAAGTGTTTTAACATCCAGCAGATATCCAAATTTTCTTTTCTTGTCTATTTAAAAAAACATGTTGACATCTGTTTTGAAGTAAATTAAATATGCACTTCTTAACGCTCACAACTTCTTTTTTTTCAGCTGAAAATCCTGATCAATTGTAAGCTCTCCAGGCTGATTTACTGTCTGCCTCTCTGCAAACCCCAATTCCTCTACTACTATGTTTCTCTCTTGTAAAATGCATTACCTCCTGTGACCTCTTAAAAGACAACTATGTGAAAGAATGACAGATGTCTCCTTACAATATTATACTACTTACTCTCTTTGTTTGAAAACTTTTTTTCTTTCAGCTGTAAAACAAACATTGGAAGATATTTTAGTTGAAATAATTTCTAAAGCTGGGTTGTTGTTTTTTTTTAATTTTGTTCAATCAATGTGTATGTGGTCCAAAGCATTAAGCTTTATACAAGGTTAATCTTAACTTGTATTTGAGCCAAAATAAAAGGCAATTCAACAGAGATGTCTTAGTAGATATTAAACTTATAATCTCTCCTTCTGACCTCTCCCATAAACAAATTGTTAGGGGTCTACCGATATCAGGATATCGGTAATATAGGTATCGGTAGCATGTAAAGGTCCCGATATTGACATCACCGATATTTCATAATAAGTGATATTTTGAGAAAAAAACAACAACAACAAAAAACAACTATCATTTACATTTACAATATCTCGACAAATTAATATATCGATCCCGATACCGGTAAACAGATAAGGTATTGAAATAGCCAAAAGAGTCCTAGTATTAATATCTACAGCCACGATACAGTGTGCCATGTACTATGATTTTTTTTAGGTATCGGCCGAGTTTCGAATGCTCGGAAATACTGTGTAAATATTGCCGATGCCAAGTATACCGTAATTGCTCTAATAAATGGATAACATGTAAACATTATGTTCACGTATTTGCTCTAATAGCAAATATGCACGCAGAATCGCAGATGTCTAAAACATTTCGTTTCGTATGGAATAACAAAATTTACCGTGTGCAGACTTGTTGTCATTAGCAACCATTCATCCTTCAACCTCATTTCACTCTATTACTATTGACTATTGCTTTGTTCTCATTGTTTCATTCATAAAAGGTGGCCGTGTGCAAAAGCCTTAAACTATTGGTTAGAATTAATAATTATGAGTCAAAAGTTGAAGTTTCAAAAGGAGTACCTAATTTTGCTTGTACATTTTCATAAAGGACGGTTCGTTTTGTCATGAGTCCTATGTAGGTCATGATCTGGAACTTGTAAACACATCAGAAACTTCGTTTCGGAAAATAAATAAATAAATCGGTAATATCGGCATAACTGGATATCGGTAGAGTGTAGACCCCTAAATTATAAAATATAAATAATTACGAGTGATAAATTTAAGAATGACGTCATCAAATATGACCGCTGTTGTTTTTTTTTGCTAACAAATACTCATATCGGAAAAAGATATCGGTAATATCGGCATAACTGGATATCGGTAGAGTGTAGACCCCTAAATTATAAAATATAAATAATTACGAGTGATAAATTTAAGACTGACGTCATCAAATATGACCGCTGGTTTTTGTCCTAACAAATACTCATATCGGCACTCATATCGGAAAAAATATTGTTTAAAATGCATATCGGTAGACCCCTAATATATTATATAAATAATTAGGAGTGATAAATTTAAGAATGACGTCATCAAATAAGACCACTGGTTTTTGTCCCAAAAAATACTCATATCTGCTTTCATATAGGAAAAAAAATATTCGTAATATCATCAAAAATGCATATCGGTAGTCCACTAATATGAAAGATAAATAATTACGAGTGATAAATTTAAGAATGACGTCATCAAATATGACCGCTGGTTTTTGTCCTAACAAATACTCACATCGGCACTCATATAGGAAAAAAAATATCGGTAATATCGGTATCGGCAAAAATGCATATCGGTAGACCCCTACAAATTGTTCATAATGACACAGAGATGTCTTAGATATTAAACTTATAATCTCTCCTTCTGACCTCTCCCATAAACAAATTGTTGATAATGCCAGATTCGTCCAATAATTATTTAGGTCTAGTTATTTACAGGAGAAGTTGGACAATGATTTTTTAGCCAACAATTAATTATTGATCACTTTTTACAATGAAGTGGACTTATGAAAAAAAGGGAATGCCTCAATTGCAGAAGCGCTGTTAGCCAAAATAGTTTGTCATCTCTTTTTTTTTCTATGTTCTATTTACTTTACTTGGTTAGTTTATTTACACCAGTAGTTCTTACAAAATATTGTATTTAATAAACCCTCGTAAAATGTATTTTCTTCAAATTCTAGATAATACACCTCTCTCAAGATAGCCACTTAAGTCTTTTATTTTAGATAGCCTGGTTTGCGTGCACAGAGGACAAGAGGTGGGCAGGAAGATATACTTTTTTTAATGTACATTCTATATGGAAGGCCCCTAATGACTAATAGACCAACAAAATTTTTGGATAGCATTTTATTCTGAAATGAAACAAATATAAAACTCTTTTTGAATATTGTACACAATTAATGTCTACAAATATATTATAACATACATCAGAACTTTTTAAAAGAATAATCCAGATGAGTTCCCTCTAGCTCAATTATTTGTCAGTAACAATGAGTAGGGTGCACCACCGAAACTCCAGAGTAAAACGGCTCAAGACTTCTAGGCTTGGATGGATAGATGATAATGTAGAGAAAGATCTACAGAAACTGGGCATCCAATCTTGGAGAAAAAAGGAATTGGTTTGGTCTGAGTGGAAGGAAGTGGTGAGGTAGGCGTAGGGCAAAGCCCTGCATGGGCTGTAGCACCAGAGGGATGGATGAACAATGAGTAGGCTCAATTTTTTTTTCAAGAGAGCAACTTCTGAAAAACACATTTAGTGACATTTCAATCTATTTTACTTGATGAGTGCTATTTTTTCTTCTTTGGTTTAGGTTTCATGTCATTGCAAATCTCTAGAATATTTCCACTAAAATAAATTCCACACATTACATTATATTAAAAAATAACTATAAGTTGTATGTTACAATAACACATGCCTAAATATTTATTTTTATTACGCTATGCATTTTTAAACACCAAAAAGCAAGTTTTGAAAGTCACTGACGGATGCTGACTTTTTTATTTTATCAAAAACTTAGGCTGATTCATACTTGTCTGACCGTGACATCACAGCGACGCTACCTGTTGCTGGCCGAGAGTTGCTGCCCTTGAAAAATGTTTGTTTTGATTGCCTCCCCTTGTAAAGTATCTTGTCTGTTGGTCTCCATATGCGTCACTTATTAGTTTCGAATAAAATTTAATGATTAGACTAGTGCAAGACCGGCATTAAACAAGTAGGTGAGGGCTGCAGGCCCGAGCGCAGGGGCTAAAATGAAGCAATCCAGCGCATAATATAGTTTTTATTTCAATGGTAATGATTCAGCAATAGAATTATTTATAAAATTAGTGATAAAGTTATTAGATAGGCCCTAAGATTCATCGAACACGAAACTGCGGACATACTGATTGATGCAATAAGCCAGCGAATTTGAAGCTCTCTCTTTTTCGCTTTGCCACCGTAGCGCAAGTATCGCGTTGGAAATTTATTAGTGATTTGCTAAATGGAAGCTGATTTTAGTGTTTTACTAGTGATATTTCGGAAGAATATAACTCGAGAATTATTTATAAACTTAGTGATAAAAGTGTATTTTTCGTGATTGTACGGCCCATTTCATTTTCAGCATTTTCCCTCGGTTGGGACTATCGATCCGCCCGCCATCTTTGTCACGTGCATAGCAACAAAGACAAAGATGGCGGGTGGAAATGTCCTCCTTTTGGCCTGGTCGGAGTAGTCAATTTTCACCAAAACTTACTATGACTATACTATTAGTAATAGTATAGAGTCATAGTAAGTTTTTGATAAAATAAAAAAGTCTATTCTCTATTACTATTACTAATAATACTAATACTAAGCTACTCAGTTGTTAGTTTAATTTACACTAAGATAGGACTAAGAATACTAAGACTAAGATTCTTACTAAGTTTACTAAGTACTAAGTTTCGAAGTAATGTCTAATTGAAATAAAAATAGATATTTACTTCTGTTACAGAAGCGGGTGTCCTTTTATATGATATTTCTTCATTTTTCTGGTCTGAACGTTTATCAAAAGAAGCCATTATTTCACTTTCAGATTACTTTCTTTTAGATGTAAATAAACTACCGCACCACAATTATCAAAACTAGGTGTAGAATTAAATTCTGTATTCAAGCAGTTCAAAATTATTTTTTTAAAATATCTATTGGTACGCATGCAGTACACGTTTAAAATATATTTTAACGACACGCTTTTCAGTAAAAAATTTTAGCTTCAATTTTATTTTTTAGGGCCCCCTAATATAACAGAATGGCAACTTAGGCCTACTTCAAATCAATCAAAATCTCTGAGAAAGCATATTTGTTTTATTATAATTATAGTCCGTAGTATAGTCTATAAAAATAAATAATAATAGTAATAGTAATATTAATATGGCATAAAACCTATATTACCTACTCCTTAAAGATTAACGTTGACGTTACTAATTATATGTCTTAAGAAAAAAAGTGACATTTTACTCGGCTAAATTTTTATATTTCTTTAAAAATAACTTCAAATGTAACCGTAGTTTTGTTTTTAACAAGTACGCTAATGTTTGTGTCGTTAATATTAAATATTAAGATTGGTTTACTTTTTAGCATTTTCTAAGGAAACTCGATCCGGAAGTGAGACTAATAACTTAAATTTCCCGATTGAGGTCATCAACTTTCACGGTAGACTACAAAACAAACGGGGAAATTTTAACTTATTTATGAGATATTAAGTTACTCAAACATAAATCGTGTCTAAGCAAGATATTACTACATCACATCTTTGGTTGGTGTTCTAAACTTGAACTCATATTAAGGATAATTATAGTCTAATATATAGGTTTAGTACTGGGTCTAGTACTAACGACGAACGAGTAACTCTCAGTAACTTAACTCTTAACTAATTTAAGTACTAGTACTAGTTAGTACTAGTAATTACTAATTAACAAAATAGACTACACACTACACTTGACTTACACTTCAGTTAGACGGTATACTGTATACTTCTTAGTGTCTAAATACTAAAGTTTTTGTCATTCTGAGACTAAATAATGTTTAAATTGTTTATGAAGGCTAAGGACTAAGGCCAATTATGATTATGGGAAGGACCCAAGAGTAAGAGCAATGTTTTCAGTCGTGTTAGGGGCCATCCATATATTTATATTACGTATGCAAGGAAAGGGGCTCTTGAAATAATGGCATTTTGCGCATGGATGCGTATGGGGGGAGGGGGTCTCAAATGAATGTGTACATAATGTTACATATACAACAAATCTAATTTGAATAATAAGTAAGATTGTTAAGACCGCTTGTTTTTGAGGACCGGTTAACCTTTCAAAAAAAGACCGGTTAGCCGCTCCGTATTTATACATTTATACCATGTTTAGTGCACCAACAAGAGAATGAATCAAATTTTCCCATCGCGTCGTCGTTTAATTTGACATCAAAGAGCCCGTGATGTACCGACTCTAGTGATGCTGTCAAAACAGCGAATTCAAAAAAAAATTCCCCAACAAAGAATTAAACTGTAATGATATTTAATTTTTATGTAATAATAGTATTAAAACGGCATATTATAAATTGTTGTCAAGTCAGTTTGTTTTTGAGGACCGGTTAATCATTTTTTAAAAAGCCCGTTTTACTGAAAAGAATATTATTATTATTAAGAAAACGTTTTGATTTTGACGTCACGGTCGCTCGCGTGTTGGCTCTGGTATTCTGCCGTAACACAACAAAAAATTAACTCCGGGTAATAAGCTAATATACCACGTAATAAGCTAATATACTGACTAAATGAAGTTACAATTAACCAGTCCTGATAAAACGGAGTAAACATTGATAATAAGATGGAATTTATTTAAATTAAATACCATATTATGTTTCACTCGTCAACTTGCCAGAATTACGCGCACACGACGACCCCCCCCCCACCAGGGTGGGGTTGAGCTACACTCACCATTTTCCAAGGCATGCTCTGACTCAATTTAAAAAGAAAAATGTTCCTTCCCCCAACCCACTGTAGATGTATAACAGTGGGGGAGGGGAGGGAAGGTGTCTTTTGGCGCGGTCTTGTATTAGTGTGTCAAAGCAAGAGGCTTCCTTTTACATAAACATCAAAGACCTTTCAAGCCTTCTAGCCTTCCCCCCCCCCACCACCCTCATCCCTAACTAGAAAACTCCGTAACTTGCGTCCCTTTGAGTTGACCATGGTTCTCATGAAGCTCTCATACAGTGTCTCGAAAACTAAGCAAATTAAAAATTTTAAAAAAAAAGCATTCCTTAGCCATAGGTGAAGTAGACTAATAGTGATGACGTGTATATTATTTAGATACCAGAATAGGGAGAAAGCGATTTGAATTCAACTCAACACAACAAAAACAGAACTCCTGGGCTAAAAAGCTATTACGGGCTTATTGAAGTTGCGGGGGCCTTATTGAATTTGCGGTTAACCAATCCTGAGTAAATAGGACCAGTCCTGATCTGAGGACCGGCTAACCGGTTAACCGTTAACAACCTTAATAATAAGCCTAGTAACGTAAACCACTCTGGGCTGCAAACGGCATTTTAGAACAATGGAGTCAAGACTGTTATTCAATAATGTTTTATAATTTAATGCAAACGAAATTCTGAACTTTTAAATACTTGGAAGTAATTAACATTTTGGTAAAAGCAAAGAGAACGTTGCGCTCCATATATGGTATTTTTGGCTGCTATATTTGTTTTTTTCTATTTTAATTTTACAAATAGACAACGTAACCTAACCCAGACCCTGAAATTAGAGGGTCACCGGAAGACATATATCTGACGTATTTGATGACAAATTTAAATTATTTTTAGAAAACTGTAACTTAAAACACGAAATTCCGAGGAACACGTAGAGCGAACCGTTCATTTTGCGAAAAAGTTTTTTCCGTCCATTTTCGATATGCGCAGAACGATGCGCGAACGAGTATCGTAAAGGTTGTATACGGGCGCCCTTTAACGCGGCATGCCTTGCTTATGGTTTACATTTTCAGATTATCAGTTTTTCTTTCTTTTTTTCCTTCTTCTTCTTTTTTCCTTCTTTTTTTAAATTCCTGTTTTTCTTTTTTTTCTCTGAATCGTTCATGCAGCCCCTGGAACCTGCGCATGCACCCCTTGGGGGTGCATGCACCACTGGTTAGGAACCCCTGCCCTAAAACTACAACCATAATTACATTTATGGATAAAATAATTGCACTTTTGCCCTTTTCAAGTGTAAAAATACAACATTTCATTCTCGGAGGTACGTCTCGCTCTGCCATAACAACAATGTAAATAGTTGAGCGCACCGTTCTCTTTGCTTTAGCCAACATTTTATTCAGACCAAACGTTTCACACATTACTAAGATCTTTTGTCAGACTTATATTTCCATTTCTTGAAATTAATAAAACTTTCTCTTTCGCCCAGCGGTGCTACAGCTGTTATATATACATAACGGGACGGCGATTTCACTGCTTATATTGTTCTATTTTATCAGGTTTTTTTATGCAGTGTTCAAGACAATAAAATTTGAATTGTTTTATTGTATTTCTTCAATAATTTCAACATGAAAAACACAATATTACAAAAAACTATAAAGGTGCCATCCATAAATGACGTCACTCAATTTTGGCAGATTTTTACCCCCCACCCCCATCACAAAAACGTAGACCCCCCCTCCAAATGATGTCACAAAGCTTTGACGACGCCCCCTCCCAAAGCCGTATTTTCTAATTGAAAATTAGCATGTTGCATATTACTTTTTTTATCATTTAAGTATATATTTAGGGTAAGGCAGCACTCTAATATCGTAACACATGTGAAGCCATTGAAAACATCATTAAATATAGTGCAAGCAATCAAATATTTTAGTGGAACTTTTATTTAAAGTCGCACATTTTGATGTGACGTCACATTTAATAAACACCCTCTCAACACATCGTCACAAATGCATGCCCGGCGCTTAACGTCATTTATGGACGGCCCCAAAGAGTAAAACCAATATCTTATGACTCTGGCTTAAAATTAATTTTTCAAATGGGGGGGGGGAATTTTTACGTACGCATCGGTGAGGGAGTCCCGAAAATGTACAAGGTGCAACAGGGGGGAGGGGGATCGAAAATACGACTTTTGTGCGCATGTATTATATGGCTAGCCCCTTACTGTAACAGTAGAGTTAGAGCACAGTGCTTCCTACGCATTTGCTCTCTAAAAATACTGATTGTTTCAGGACTCAACTCAGCCTATGGATTCACTGCTTTCTTAAATGTTCCATTCAGCATCTTCAGATTCTGACTCATAAATATTATAAATAGCATGTCAAATCTTTTTTCAGAGGTTATCCATTTAACTTTAAAATTTGAATACCCCATTTTCATTGCAGAATTCCTTAATAACTAGTAAGATCAGGCTTCAACTTCAAGGCTAGTAAGGTTTATAAAGAAGTGGTCATCTCAGGGCTATTTCATTCTTGGCTTGTGTAAAGATTCTAAATCAATTTTACTATTTGAGTAGTTATTAAATTTTAAGAAATTATTTAAATATAGCTGTGTAAAGCCTTTGTTAAGGAACCTAATTTTCAAAAAGTATTTTATTTAAATAATGCTGCAAATCAATATTCTGATATCCTGAGAAGTGCATCCCTGTATTTTAGATTTTATCAAATGATTTGACAGGCATTTGTTCTCTCAGTCCCTCCTAGCTAAAAAAAAATGTTGATTACAGACAACTTAAAATAAATTTTAAGTATTTGTCATCTTTTTTGGGAAGTGACCTTAGACGTGAGTTGTGAATAGTCACAGTATAATGTGTACAATGGCTATTGGCACTGCATGAATAGTAAACATAATCTACATTGATATGTTAATTAACTATTGTGATATGGCTATTAACTATTGTTATATGTGATATAACAGTTTTGATATACCGTCAATTACAAATTGATATTTTGCTATTTTGAGATATCCACCATTAAATAGTCTTCGTTCTTGATGACTTTATCATTTTCTTCCTTTAATGAAAGATCCTGGCTTTGTCAGTTCATATATTTTTTTCCATTCCATATATTCCAGACTGTTTTCCACTGTTGATTCAGGCCCTTCCTCACAGTGCAAGTTTCTATTCATATTAGTATAATCTCTTATGCTGCATCCTTACCTCTCTGTTCTCTTGACCATATTAAATTTTAATGTCTTCATTTTAGTTTGTTGTTGAAGTATAATGCAAAAATGTATTATTTATAAATGTTTTTTTAAAGACTAAACAGATATACTGCAATATTTCATTGTTATTTACTGTTACAGAAGTGGAGACCAAACAGTTTAAAAATTTATGAAATCATGGCAGCAGAATCGTCATCAGGGGCCATGATTGACATCACAGTGAAAACACTTGATGGACAAAATCGAACTTTTACTGTGCCAGAAAATGTAAGTTCTTAATTAGTATTTCATCTTTAATTTAAGTTTTACAAGTAGTAAATTTTAAAGGGAAAGAAAAGATTCCAATACTCTTATGTATCTCTTAAATTTCAGATAAATGTGAGACAGTTCAAGGAAAAAATTAGTGGATCAATTGTGAGTAAACTTTTTTAAATTACTGTTATTATTTACCTGTAACATCATTTATTATGTTTCTTCATCGGATCACTTACAATTAACATTTAGTATTCATTAATCACTGTATGTACAATATATGGTTGTTGTTTTTTTAATCCAGGAAATTTCAGCTGATACTCAACGATTAATTTTTCAAGGTCGTGTTATGCAAGATGAAAAAGTTCTCAAAGACTATGGTAATGATTTATTGAAGTATTGTTAAAGAAAGTCTGCGTTATATTCTCCATATTGTTAGAGGATTTAAATATGGTGCAGTGAATAATTTATACAACATAATTAATTGATATATCTCTTATCTGGAAGATAACATAAACACATTTAAAAAAGTATTTTCGATTCTTCGCAAAGGTTTTTTATGATTAAAAAATGATTATGGTAACATGATTATGCCGGTGTAATTATTGAAATACAATATATTACTCAATTATTAAAAATTAGAAATTTTGGATTTTCATTACTTTGCAAATGACATTTTATTTACGTTCTCCTTTAATTTTCACTGTATTAGAGATTTATGACTGTCTCCATGTTTTGTCAGATATTCATGGCAAGGTGATTCACTTGGTGCAGAGGGCTCCCCCCTCAACTCTTTCAGGCTCAGGGTCAACTTCTTCAACTTCAACAACCACTGCTCCCTCTGGCAGACCCACTACCCATTTGGTACTAACTTTTTTCAGAGACTTTTACTTTATATTGGAGTTCTTATACATTGTAAAAATATAAATAAACTTAGATGTTATTGTTACATAATTAATTGTGCTCCTAAAGCCTTTAAAAATATTTTTTCCAGGACAAATAGGATTCAGTTTTAAAAGTGAAATTAAATCTATGATCAAATAAATTACAATTTTTTTAAAAACATGACATTTCTTCAACAGTTTTAAACTGTATAAGCCATTGTAGGTTAATTAATGTTGCCTGTAGGTGTTTTTGAAAACAATGAAACAAAACTTTTTTAAACAGGACGCCAATTTGTTTGATGTACAAATTCATCTTGGCCGTGTAAGCTCATCCACACCCAGTTCTCGAGAAGCAAGAGCTCGGATAAGACAAGCAGATTTTAACCTTGGGCTCATCAATGATGTCATTTCTCTGATAGAGGTAAAGTTTGTTGTTTTTTTTTCTCTTCAATTTTTGAATACCTTTAACTAATGTGCTAAAAATTTAATAATACCCTTAATTGTTAATTATAATAAGTATATTTTACATCACCATGTGAATTATAAAACATTAATTTGTGGGACATTTTCACTTTGACTTAGGACAAAATGTCTGTGACAGCTTGTTTATTTTATACCCACAGGATCTGTCACATTTTTGTTCAACACTCACTGGCGTACTATATACTTTATATAAAAACTCTTATCAAAAGGAAATCATGCAGAGTTTTGTCAAAATCCTGATCAAACCCATTTTGTTACACAAAGTCATCTAAAAAATTTTCAAGCTAGAGAATTCTGCCAATTCAAATATAAACTCAGCTTATGCATTTTTAGGAAATAACTTTAATACACTGCAAACAAAATTTTACATGTACCTCCCAACCACTCTTCAGTGTCTAGCTGGTTCGGCTGTCTGTTGCCTCTATGGAAAGGGGGGGGGGCGCTGAAATATTAAGGGCTAAATTGTCCGGGGCTAAACTGACGTGACAAGATAATTTGTTTGTGTTCATGACTATTATTTGAATAAAATATTGTGCCCTGATTTTCATAAATGTTAGAAGAAACTTGAAATCACCAGTTTTGATATATACATTTTTATCAACAAAATTATGTGTTTTTTTGTTTTTTTTTCAAATTTGTCAACAGCAGTCACAGAACATCCCAGAAGAAGAAGGGGCAGCAGCAGGATCTTCTTCAACAAATGCCAGACCTAATGTACAAGGAGAAGAAGATCATACTTCGAGCAGATCATCCAGGACATGTGAGGGCCCCACAAGAACAGTTAGGGTGGAAAACCTGCCTGAGGATGGAATGGACACATCCACTTCTCCAAACCAAGGGAGACAAGAGCCAGAGGGCAGTAGCACACAGCAGCAGAGAGCTTCAGATAATGCAGGATTGACTAGTAATGAAGGGTCAGTGTTCAGTTCATGCCCATGAAAATAATGACATTCACCAAAAATATATACTTTGCTGCACTTTGTATATATTTTGTTTTTTTTACTGTGCATAATTGCACACTTTATAAAAAGAAGTTTATCATAGAGTAATGGGGGAAAAAAATATTTACATAGATCAAAACTCTTACATATTAGGTAGGCCCTTAAGAAAAATAATCCCAAATTGATTCTGTAATATTCAGTTCAAAAGATGTAATGGGTATTTACTTTGGTTGATTGCAGTAACTTTATGGCCTCAGAACTGGCTGATTTCCTGGACAGAGTGCTCAGCACAAACCAGAGAATGGTTCCTCATATCAGACGTTACAGAGACTATCTGAGAAATGAAGACACCCAATTATCATCAACACTTGTAGGTTGTTTTTTTTTAAATCCTTTATATTAACTTCACTGTCTTGTCTTTCTGTGCCGTGTTCCCGCGGAAAAACAAAAGTAAAAAATGACCCACTTCCCGTAATCTCTATCGAGCTGAAATTTTGCACATAGACTTTTGTCACCTAGCAATGCATTCTATCAAAATTTCAGATCGATCGAAGGTACCGTAATTAAATTAATGAATTTTTAGATTACCTCCATGTATCTCTATGTAGCATTTAAATGTTTGTGCTAGACTGTCGCGCAGTGCGTATAGTATTGAAGATAATCAATACTTTTAGTTATGTCTCATATATAAGGGATTTATTGTAAAAAACTATTGCTTTACGGGTTGTTTATTAAATCCTAATCTTTTGTTAAAATGTTGCATATTTGTGGTGGGGTGGGTTTTTTTTTGGTTCTAAATTTCTTTATACATTTTTGTTAATTTTCAATAAAAGCATTTTTATTTTTACTTTATCTTGCCTTTTCTATTATATTAAGAATATAATTTTTTTTTGAAAGGATGCTCAAAATGCCCAAGACCTTGTTAGCAGAGTAAACGAAGCCTTGCATGCAATGAGTCATATGTTGCACAATCTGAGTGATGTATCAGTGGACATGAACACAAGTGGACCCAGACAGGCTACAGCTATCCCTCCAACACCGTTCTCTATACCAGGAACCACTAGCATGGCCATTCCAATTCACGTAAGACAAGGCCAAACCTCATTTAAATTAAAAGCTATTCTATTTTGAGGCTTTTAAAATTTTCTTTTTAGGAAAAGGGTGCTGGAACTGGAACTAATTCAATTAGTTGTATGAATTATTAATTGCTGTGGAACACCAGAGAGTTGTGTTACTGTGATGTTTTCTCACGATGTCAAATTAATTTATCCACCATTTGATCCATCCCAGTTTCATATGATTAAATATGTCGTCCCCCCGCCATGACTATTTTTATTCAGAGTAAATGTATGTGGCTGTTAGTATAATGACACCTTCCACTTTGCAACTGTATAATTTAATATTTTCATTGCAGATGAATGTGAGAGCTAGGCAAAACGGCAATGGTAATAGGCAGCGTCCACAAGACCAGCAGTCATCTCCACCTACAACAACAGCAAGCTCAGCTACCCCTACACAAAATTTTAGTGGGGGAACTACCACTGTCCACAATCTGGGGGCCACAGCTACAATTCCTGGCCTTGGGCAATTCCCAGTAAGTTCAATTGATGCTGAATTTTTCCCTTAGTATTTTTATTTTGTATTCTACGCCTTTTTAAAAATAATTGTTAAATTAAGAATAAACAGTAGTCTATTAGTTCAGAGCATACATTTTCCTATTGGTTTTATGGCTGATTTTCTTCCCCAGATGCCCCAATCTATACCCTTGCCGCACAACTTAACTACCACAGGTGACTCAACAGTAATGGTGGAAGTTTTTCCAACAGGTATGACAGTGGTGACCCAGGAAGTGGTGGATGATGACTCTAACAGTAAGTAATGTAAACCATTGTTTGGCTACTGTCTTCATATGTATTGTCATAAGAGAGGTAATGTGATTGTATACAGAAAATGAGCTTGTCTTCATAACGTTTTGTAGGATATTGTAGTACAGCAACAAATGTGACTTGCACAGTAAAATTTTAATTTTTTTTAAAAAGCTTAAGGTCCATAGATCTGCTCTTGTCTAGGTGTGCTGAATTTTTCAGATGATGGCGGTCCTGCCAACATTACTGTCGTCGCTGCCTCCGCCAACTTAGACACCAACTCTGCAGCATCAACTCCCTCTTCAACTGCACCACCGCCACCACCATCAACTCCTCGCACAACAGAGACACCCCAGTTCACCACCACAACTTCCTCATCCTCCACGTCAACCTTCACCTTCAGTCCAACTACTAGCGTGAACATTGGAGGTGTGCCTACAAGTATTGGTATTGCCCAGCTGCCCAACTTGCCTGGATTGCCTCCTGGAATGTTACAAAATATTCTTGGCTCAATTCTAAACTCTCATGGTACTAGGAAACAAAGCTTATTTATTTTTCCATTCACATTCATTTCAGTTTATTCGATTCTCTCATCTTCAGGAAGTTTTTTAAAATTTCTTTATGAATATCACACATGCTCTGTTTTGGTTATGTTTAAGTATTTTTTATATCATATTAATATTAATCATTTTATACTTTCTATCATTTTTAAAAAACGTATTAAATGTTGAAGATATTTCATGATAATAATAGAACAGATTCAATGTATAAAACAATGCTTTTTATTAAGTAAAAATAAACGCATAAATAATGGACCATGATTTATGCACAGAAAATGCTTGGATCAGTTTATTTGACATTATGAATAGCATCTTGGAATGGAACTTGTTGCTTAATTAAGATCTGCCTATCAAACCAAGTGTTCTCTTTCAGTTTCAACCTTTGATTTTTGTAACAGGAGTCCGACCAGGTCAACCAGTGCAGGTGAATGTACAGCAGACAACAACAAGTCCAGGAGCCAGCCCAAGGGTTCATCAAAGGTCACATCGGCAACAGCCGGTGGAAGAGTTTCCATTAGATGGCGAGCACATCCATATTGAAGGCAAGTATAAAATGTAAATTTAAATATTTTTTTATCCACAATCTGTTGACTAGAGATTTTTATTGGGGCAGACCAGTGGCTAATTTCTTAGTACCAATTGAGTGTTGATATTTGACTTCTCTATGAACCCTACCATTACACCTCCCATCAGCCTCATGAAAACAAGGGTCTCCAGTGAATAATATTGTGGTCACCTCATTATTTATTTCACCCTCCCCTATCTAAACTCTAAAAGTGAACTTGGATGACATATGTTCATAGTCTACTGCCCACCCTCAACATCACTCTATATTTGAAGATTTAAAAAAAATTGCTTCATAAATCACTAATTTTTTTATAAAAATTTAACCATACTTTCTTCCTTCTTTTTATTTTTACTACACATTGTTTTTGACCAAATTTAACTGAACCCATAATGTCACTATTGCTCACTTAGTTAACACAGTGATGGGTGTCATATTGTATGGCTTTTGAACCAAATCAGGATGTTGTAGATTAAAAAGTCATTTCAATTTTTGTGGTAAATGTTAAGTATAATAAAATTCTTCCACATTTCATCTTTAAATCTATTTAATATTATGCACTCCTTGTTTCAAACTGTTTTTATTACCCTTACATGGGAACTTTTATTGAGCCTGTCTCTAACCACAAGGACACACACAAAAATTATGTCTAAAGACTAGATCTGTTTATATGGGAATTTTCAAAACTGAAATTGTCTGTAGACATAACTAAAATTCTGTTTAATTTTTTTTGATTCCTGATTTGTGACAAAAGCCCTACCATTCCTCCCCCCTTCCATTTAGGACACAAACCAAATCAAATTGTCATTTAGAAATCAATCTGATCTCTTTAACCCTACCAGGCATGGCACAGCTCAACAGAGCTGACGCCTCACTTCAAACATCCTCACATGACGGCTTGTCTGACGCAACTACCAGCACGACCAGCGTGCCTCATCATTTATCCAACGTGGCCACCAACACCCCAGGCAACATCGATCCATCATCTCCTGCCGGAAATGCCAGCACTAATGCCACTGTCACCTCTTCTGTCAATGTCAGTGTTGGTAGGGACATAGGCAGTTTACGGTAGGTTCGGGTTCCCTACAGCTGAAATAGTGCCAAAGTAACAGGGTTAGCATTAATAGCAGATAACCAGTCAAACTTGTCAGTAAATAGCCAGTCCCAGTGATATTGTGTTATAAACTATTTAATAGCGAGCAGAAATGATAAATGTATTATAAAAACTTAACCTTTGTCAATTTTTAGATTGTGTAAATGATACTTGTATCATAAGTTGAATGCTGGCATGGCATAATGAATGATTTGGGGGCTTTATTATTTTTTTTTAAAAGCCAGCGACCTTGTAATAGGATTTATGGCTAGTCAAGAGACAAGTCTTTAACACACTGTGGTCTGGTTAACAACTGTCTTTAATCACTATATACAATTCACTGTGATCAACTGTACAATCAACTACCTAAGCCGCTCGTATGCAATCAACCCGGTTGCCTCTTGAACCGTACATTTATAGGCAGCTATTCTCCCAGTCCTTGACCAGCACGCTTACAGTTCACCTCACAAACCACGTGTTTCATACTAGGTCAAGTCATTGCATTCTCATACAATGTAAACACAACAACACATCTCTCACACTTGTGAACTGGCTTATAGGAGCATACTTATTGAAGCTCTATTTTAAATTTTTGCTACATATATTGAATGAGGTTCTAGTATTTTGTGAGTGATATTCTTTATTGGTGGCACTTAGTATATATAAAATAATACAAGAGTCATTCTTTATTGGTGGCACTTAGTATATATAAAACAATACAAGAGTCATTCTTTATTGGTGGCACTTAGTATATATAAAATAATACAAGAGTCATTCTTTATTGGTGACACTTAGTATATATAAAACAATACAAGAGTCATTCTTTATTGGTGACACTTAGTATATATAAAACAATACAAGAGTCATTCTTTATTGGTGACACTTAGTATATATAAAACAATACAAGAGTCATTCTTTATTGGTGACACTTAGTATATATAAAACAATACAAGAGTCGCAGATATCACAATAAGTCTCACCTACAGTGTGTTTCAAATATGTCAATGTAGGATTTCATCTTTAGTACAGGTAGATATTCAAACGATTTAATGCCTATGTTTGCAGTAGCTGTAGCATTGGTACTAGAACCAACCCTAAAAACGATTTAATGCCTATGTTTGCAGTAGCAGTAGCATTGGTGCTAGAACGGACCCTAACAACGATTTAATGCCTATGTTTGCAGTAGCAGTAGCATTGGTACTAGAACCGACCCTAACAATGATTTAATGCCTATGTTTGCAGTAGCAGTAGCATTGGTACTAGAACGGACCCTAACAATGATTTAATGCCTATGTTTGCAGTAGCAGTAGCATTGGTACTAGAACGGACCCTAACATGGGAACAAGCAGTCGATCCACCAACACTCCCCGCCCTCAGTTCCACATTCAGCGGTCTGTTTCCAGTATACCCATCAGAGCCACTGTCCCGCTCACCATGCCCCCCCATGCTAGACCCGTGATGGCTGGGATTTCCCGACCCCAGGGACCAGGCAGCATGTTAAGTCGCGGGGGCTATGTTGACCCGTATCTACCCTGTGCATCCAATCATTACAACTCACCCACGGCCAGGGCGGCCTACAGGAACCAAAACCAGGGCCGTGGAGGCCAGCAGCAAGCCCAGCAGGTAACAATTATTATAAGCAAAACTTGAGGACTTTTTATGTCAATAAGAATCAAACAATTCATTGAATGATAAACGTAGCTTATGTGCACTATAATGTCATTATATGTTGTAGTTAGGATATGAATGTTTGACATTGAATACATTAATAATCATGGGTATTACTATTTTTATGTGGGCCCAGCTGCTTGATGGGGTTGAACACTATATAAATGTTCAAATTATCTTAATTATTAGTAATATTATGTTGCCACTGAACGTCAGGGATAAGAGAACCATTTTCTTATATTGAAAGTCCTTGTGTAATCACAAATCAATATGTAAATCTATGAATACAATACACTCACAATTAAGAGTACTTTAAACAATTTTAATGGAGGATTTTAGGGAGATAAATAAGTGGAAATGCATATTATTGATATGTGACTATTTGATGATTCTGCAGGTGCCTAATCTCAGTACTATGGTCTCTGGCATGGTGGGTGATCTCATTGAGCAAGTTGGACAAGGTACACCTAGAGCTAATAATAATCTCTGTCAGTGTTTTTAGACATCTCATATAGAAAAATAAGATACGCCTTTCGCAGTCATTGAACAAAAGAATTACAATTTGTAATATTTAGACAAACATCCTTCCACGCTGAGACATGTGTAGTAGTCTGCAATATTGATAATCCAATAATGTCAAAGTTTGGACTGTAACTATCTATCAGGTGCAGTGCCCAGAGGCGTAGGCGGTCATGCCTCTCCACAGCTCTCTGTCTTTGGTCTTGTCAATCAACTCCGCTGGTGATCGTGCCCCATGCCATCTAGTCAGCCCATCCAGCATCTTTTCTCTCTGTCTGCCTCGATCTCTTTTGCCCTCAATCTTTCCTGTTGTTACCATGTGTTCCAACCTGCCTCGCCTCATGATGTGTCCAAAAAATCCAGATTGTTTTCTTCTAAATTTAGACATAATGTTCCTTGTCTGTCCTACTTCTTTTAGAACCTCTTCATTACGCCACTTCTCCGTTCATGATAGTTTTAACATTCGCCTATGGAACCACATTTCACAGGCTTCTAAACGTTTCTGTAAATCCTTTGTAACTGTCCAGGCTTCACATCCATACAATAAAACGGGTTCGATGTATCATTGAATCACTCTCCATCTCACTTCCATTGATATGTATTTGTTGGTCAGGTGATTCTTCATTTTATTGAATGTTGCTTTGGCTTGTGCTATTCTGCTTTTTATCTCAGTTGTGCATCTTCCGTCTCAGGTTAACGTTGTTCCCAGATATTTAACTCATTAGCTCCTGATGCGACTAAATGCGTCCTTATAGGGGTCCGTACGGATGCGCCCAAATGCGTCTTTTCGCCTAGCGACGCACTATCGTAATTTTAGTTTAAAAATAGCACGAAATCTCGCTTTCCTCGAGACTTCCGGCTAATGCGTGATTCTACGAGATTTCAATAAACATCACCGGATGTTTTTATCTTCTTTCACTTTCGATCCATGTGTGAATTAGTTTGACGCGTCTATATGACGTATGTATTCAGCCGAGGTGCCGAAAATCGCGTTATCAGACTTCAATCCTCATTATTTCGCAGTGCATGTTATATTATTATTAAACTTAATTCATTTCTTGATGCATTAAACATTTTATTTTTTAAGATAAATGAATATATTTAGAAAATAAAAGCATTTCTCTAATGGAATCAAAAGCTTAACGAAGTTGCTTCCCTTTTGTCCGGAATATGAAATAGATTCGGAAGTAGCCCTTCAGGAGCTAATGAGTTAAATTTGGTGACTTGTTTTAATGTTTCTCCATCTACTACTAATCTACATTCTGGGTTGGTTTTCTTTTTGGTTTTCTATAACTATAATTGAATATTTTAACTTTTAGTGTCTTAAGATCAAATTCGCAGACAAAATAACAAGTTTTTCTAAGTTTATAGGTTCAAACTGTGCAGAATGACACATAGTAAAAACTAATATGAGGAAAACTTTATTAGTGATTAAAAATAAAAGCTTCATAGACTAACCTGTGGCAAGTCTTGGCTGTAAGCGTAATGCTGGAACATTACACTATTTCTTGATTGATAATGTTTATTATTCCTTACCCCAGCCGCTCACCAGGCCCTGAACAGTGGCAACCGAACCGGAGCCAGCACCACCTCCACCACTGCATCATCAACATCATCCACTTCAACCACCACCTCCTCCACGACTGGTGGCAGGGAGAATCAACCTATCAACATGTTGAACCCCATGGATATGTTCAACTCCATAATGAGTTCAGCTGGTCTAGTTGGAGGACAGGTTGGACCCATTCCATTTGACCTGGGCTCAATGATTGGAAACCTCATCAACCCTAGAGTAAGTTCCTGCAGTGTAAATCTCATCAACCCTAGAGTAAGTTCCAGCAGTGTAAATCTCATCAACCCTAGAGTAAGTTCCTGCAGTGTAAACCTCGTCAACCCTAGAGTAATTTCCTGCAGTGTAAACCTCATCAACCCTAGAGTAAGTTCCTGCAGTGTAAACCTCATCAACCCTAGAGTAAGTTCCTGCAGTGTAAACCTCGTCAACCCTAGAGTAATTTCCTGCAGTGTAAACCTCATCAAACCTAGAGTAAGTTCCTGCAGTTTAAACCTCATCAACCCTAGAGTAAGTTCCTGCAGTGTAAATCTCATCAACCCTAGAGTAAGTTCCTGCTGTGTAAATCTCATCAACCCTAGAGTAAGTTCCTGCAGTGTAAATCTCATCAACCCTAGAGTAAGTTCCTGCAGTGTAAACCTCGTCAACCCTAGAGTAAGTTCCTGCTGTGTAAATCTCATCAACCCTAGAGTAAGTTCCTGCAGTGTAAACCTCGTCAACCCTAGAGTAAGTTCCTGCAGTGTAAATCTCATCAACCCTAGAGTAAGTTCCTGCAGTGTAAATCTCATCAACCCTAGAGTAAGTTCCTGCAGTGTAAATCTCGTCAACCCTAGAGT
Source organism: Ampullaceana balthica (assembly GCA_944989445.1). Lineage (NCBI taxonomy): Eukaryota > Metazoa > Mollusca > Gastropoda > Lymnaeidae > Ampullaceana > Ampullaceana balthica. The sequence goes on along the minus strand of CALYLW010000754.1, from coordinate 161,106 downwards.
AAGTTCCTGCAGTGTAAACCTCGTCAACCCTAGAGTAATTTCCTGCAGTGTAAACCTCATCAAACCTAGAGTAAGTTCCTTCAGTGTAAACCTCGTCAACCCTAGAGTAAGTTCCTGCAGTGTAAATCTCATCAACCCTAGAGTAAGTTCCTGCAGTGTAAACCTCGTCAACCCTAGAGTAATTTCCTGCAGTGTAAACCTCATCAAACCTAGAGTAAGTTCCTGCAGTTTAAACCTCATCAACCCTAGAGTAAGTTCCTGCAGTGTAAACCTCGTCAACCCTAGAGTAAGTTCCTGCAGTGTAAACCTTGTCAACCCTAGAGTAAGTTCCTGCAGTGTAAACCTCATCAACCCTAGAGTAAGTTTCTGCAGTGTAGTCCTCATTAGCCCTAGAGTAAGTTCCTGCAGTTTCTTAGAAATTAGTATAGAAACAATTCATTTATAATAAATAAGTATTTAAGACAGTATTCATTAGTAAAAGTATTTTTTGGTTCAGATTATATTTTTTTAAGACCAAGGGCTAAAGACCAATGTTCCCTTTAATGTGCGCGGCTGCGCAGATATCTGACAGACGCAGCGCAGCAGTTAAGAATTACGGAGCAGTAAATTTTGGCAGCTAGAGAGCGAAGTCAATAGTGCGCTCGCCTCACAAGCTGAGGGGTTGGGATCTAGCCCACGTTAAAGCCACTATAAAAAATGTTGATGAATGACTAACGCTAAGAAAGTCCTCCGCTTACCTGGAGAGGGATGGGCACCGCCGAGGTCTACTAAGCCTGAGAATATTCTAATGGACCTAGCAAAAAGGTTATGGGACACAACAAAAAAACCAACAAAAAAATTTGTAAAATATTGTACAAGAAATGGATGTTGTGCAACTTTGCACATGAGATTTGTTTACTTTGCACATGAGATTTGTTTACTTTGCACACGGACAAGACATGTTGTTTTTTTCATATGTCTAAACCTCACTCAGATGTTTCAGTGAAATTTCCCATTGTACCTGGCGTAATAAATGCTTCAAAATTGTAATTAGAGCAAACCATATTTTTTCTAACTATTAACCAAATCTGGCAGGATGTTTTTATTTAGTTCCTGTGCCGGTGCTTCATCTCATGGGCAACTCATTTTTCATTTTATGTGGTAGATATATTAAATATTCTTTTAATGAAGTGTTTCTGGAATTTTTAAATGTCAAATATGTTTAAAAAATCATGCTTTGAATAATTAATTTTGTGATTATTTTTTTTTCTTCATCAAGCAAGCACCTCAGGGAAGTGAAGGCGCTCCAGGTGCTGCTAATACACTTGCTCAGCTGTTTACTTCATTACGACATGGGAACAGTGATGGTATGTTAATGGATAATTGGCTTTTGTTTTTTACTATTATCTTTTTATTTGGGATTTTTTTGTATTTCAAATCTTTCAGTTCCAATAAATAATTGAACAACATGCCCAGTACGTGAAAGCTTGAAAGGAAGAACCAGACTAAAATCTTTACTGTAAATTTTAATAATCATCTGATCTTTTTTTTAAATGGACTATCTTTTTTAGACACCTTAAGCAACACCAACATCAGTCCACTCACAGTACCAGCTTCTGTTTTAGTTTCCTCTCATAAAATCTAAACTTTTCCCTTAATATCTAAATTTGTCTTTGAATATTTGATTGTGTACCAACAGACAGCACTGAGACAAATGTCATTGTTGGACTCATCGAGGCTGTGGCTCCACACATGGGGCTCACAGATCTGTTTTCACTAGTCACTGGCAACACCCAGGTCCTTTCACGGTTGAGGGGGCCGCTCAGGGACTTTGTGCGCAGTAAGGTCACCCAGTATGGTTCGATAGAAAGGGTTGTCCAAGTGACCCTGGACGATATGAATCCAGAGATCCAACATATGGAGGTACGTAAACTCACTTTCACCATGGATTTTACTACAACTTTATTAAAACTCTTCTATGGATTAAACTCTAGAATAAAACCTAGAGCACATTGGTCCACAACAAACCTTGTTCAACCTGCAGTTAATTGGTTTACCTTTCACTTTTCTCTATCAGAGTCTAGTCGAGGTCAGGAATGGTGTTGATATGGCAGCTTCTGTACGTAACTGTCTCCAGTCACATCTCACTACTATGTTCTCCACTGTCAATTCAGGTTGGTGCAAGTAGAAGTACATTGAATCTTTTAGATGTGCTTCAATAAAAAAACATTTTTATTAAGTTTCATTAACATTTCTTAATTAAAATACTATGTTAGTTTTTACAAAAGTAAGGTAGAAAACATAATGAATTGAAATTTTCTTGGCCCTTTTATGACATCTAAGACTAAGTTAACTTAAGTGGCAAGGGAAAGAAAGGCAAAATGATTATGGAAGAAATTGTATAGATCATAAGTTAATGGGGAATGTTTTCACTTTAATTTTAATTGCTTTTGTAGTTTTTATTTTTTTATTTAGTCCATTTTTCTTATGTTATATTATTTTGCTTGCCGTTACCTTTACAACTTCTTATGTATAAACCAATTTTTACAGGATAATAAACATTGAAAAACAAATAATTTTTTTTAAATCGTTCTTTTTTTCTTTTTGGCTTAACTTTTTTTTACTTTTGGTGTTTCAGTAGGTTTATAACTAACTAGTTATTGCTTTAAAAGTTTTTAATATATATGTGCCATCTATGTCATTATTTGTTTTGTTAAATTATGATATAAATGTTTTGTATTGATTGTATAAATATATTTTTATTTTTGTTCCTCTAAAGTCCTGTGAGCCCAGCTTCTGTCTGGGGTACTGCTCTATATAAGTTCTAAAATTATTATTATTTAAAATTAAATTTTTAAATCATATGGCAGTAACTTTTTTTTTCTAAACTTTCGTAAAATTCTTTTTAAAAAGTTCAAACATATGAGTATGAGATTTTTGGGGTGTCAAGTGTAACTGGTGGAATAATTATTATTTTTAAAGTTTTTTGTAAAAGAATGAAAAAGGTTTCAGAAAATTATTAAACATACTAAAAAATTACCAGCCAAACTTAAGTTTTATATTTTTTCAACTTCACTTCCCCTGAATGTGGATAAATATATTATGAACACATAATTTTTATGTTTGATCTTTTGGAGATGATAGGGCCGATCTATGGGCCTAGGCATGACTGGCGAGAAAGAGTAAGGCCTGTATACTTCCCCCAAAAATACAAGCCTTGAAACTGGCTAGCCAGTAATTGTATCACCTAATAAGATTGCTTTAGCCATGGTGGCTTCCATCTTGTGTTTACTATGCCCTGTCATTCATTTTTTAGAAATTTGAATTGTTTCAAAGGTCCCCTATATTTGCTTACAAATACGGGTGAACCTGCAATATTTATTTAGGCTTCTACTAGAAGAAATTTCACCAAACCTCTTCTAATAAGACAGGTTTGTTTTAGGTTTAACAAAAAAATTGCACACATGGTTTATGCAAATCAGGATATCTCGTTTGCATAATTTTGGAGTTTTTAGGTTCATTTGTTAAGATCATACTAGTTTATTGAATTTCCTAAAATAATGCAAATAGTTTTATATTTCTAAATTAATTACTTTATATTAGATTCCTGCTATGTAATTCAAGGGGTTGTGAAAAGGGCTCACGTCTTTTTCACAGACGTAGTCTGAAAAACCTTTATCTCCAAAGGGTTAACGCATTACTAAATGAGAAAATGTTTTTATATCTAGCAAGTTTATTGTGTCTTGTTCTTATAAATGTACCAGTAGACAACATAATATTTCTACTTCCTTTCAAGGGTACTTTCAGAGGGCAAATTTGAGTCAAGAGAAAATTTCTGCCTTTAAGCAGTACCCAATATTAATTGTCATTTCTACTGTGACATGTTCTACTTTCCTACTCATTATTCATCAACAGAACTTTTGAGGCTCATGTGGAACAAACATGTTAATAATATTTGTTTAACAGTTTAGTCAGTTTGATTGTGTCCATTATTTAACTTACTTTGATATGTGTTAGTTATGTGCGTAATGAAAAGGATGATGTAAAGTGTTTCATGAGACCAAAGTGGGAGTAAGAGTGGGGCGTTCAGGAGACCATTTATGAAATTAACCAATTTATAAAGCCATGAATAGAAAGTGGTTTATGAAATTACTCTGATCAAGGCATCGAATCAACCCAACTAAGAACTTTCGTCTCACAGAGTTGTTTCTTATATTGATCCATTACAGATGTTCCCCAAGAAGATTTTGGACGCCAGCTGTACTCCCTGTGGATGAAAATGATGGCAGAAACAATTGGTCTCTGTGTCTACTGTATACGTGATGGACAAACTGGCTTCTCCAATATGGTCCACAGATACATGGTAAGGGACTATTTCATTTCATACAGGGCTGTGGAGAGCCAATATTTACTACAGAGGAAAATGTGAATTTAGAAGCTCACTTACCATAAAAGTATATCATTATACTCGTATTTTGTATGACTAATGATAATTTTAAAAAAGCATCTATTCCCACCCCCCCCCCTTTTTTTTTCCTCATGGTCTTATGGAAGAAAAACGTACAGGACCTATATGATTGTTATATAAATTTTGTGTCACGTTCTGGAGAAAGGTTTAAAATATAACTTTGCTTTGAAATTTACTTTTTTAAATTCTGTGCAGTTTTGAGAATTTCAGTACCAGTATTTAAAATGAGTTCTAAAATGTCATTAGGGGAAATTTTCCACTTTATATACTGTTCAAATTTCCACCATAAGATTATTAAGATACTATGGAGTTTTTTTTATTACGTCAATTTCAATCTCTTTTCTAAGTATTTAAATTAACTGTCATTTATTTGTACAAATATTTTCTCTTGACTAAATAGCCTCGCATGACACAAGACATGAACCCAGCAATAACTATTTGGATGACGACCTCATTACAAGACATCCTGGGTACTTTCCATCACAATCATCCAGTTCCCGAGTCAGACATCATGCGTTTTGTTGTCATTTCACCCACAAGGTTTACACCTTTCATTGGCTCATTTTATTTATAACATAAAAGATAATTAGTCTTATGTTATAAGTTATTTTAAAAAAATTCACTATATAGTTATAAGATAATTTGCTTTATAATACAAAATTCTAAACTTAAACTTCAGTTTCTATTTTAGAGTATTTTATGTCATTATTTGATTCCTCTTCTGGATTAAACTTTCCTTCATGTTTTGCTTTAAAAGTGATTATCAATCTTGCCCAAAAATGTCTTTCAGCTTTACCACCTTGGGATACTTAAGCATATAACTTTCACAGTGGTGGAGCACAGGGGAGTGTAAAAAAAACAACTTCAATTTCACCAGTTCCTAAAACAAGCCCCAAGTCTAACAGCCTCCCCACCAGAGTAACAAGAGGAGCTGAGGGTTCACAGAGGTCATCGGCCAGCCCCATGGAGGTAGGGGACTCGCCTTCACCTCAGCCTCCAAGGGCTAAGGTTGGTTTCTCAGCTGTGCCCCAGCTTTTATAGAGTTTTTGTGTTTAAATTGGAAGATTTTTCAACCTGTTACTGTTAACCAGATGAAGCATACAGTTTAACCCCTTCACTATTCATGAGTTCATTACTACCACATGAAAAGTAATGGTATAGCACCAATCAGTTTTCATAATTTCATTAATCACACCAACAAAATAGTAATGTGAATGAAATAATTTTAGCTACCCATAACCAGTAATTTTCAAGTACAGGAATTTTCTTTTAAGGTTGAGATCAACTAATTTACAGTTACATTCATTTTATTTAAAGCACTCTTTCATTGATTGCCATATGATTTATTTTCTTACTGGTTAAATTTTATTTTATTCTCACTCTAAAAAGATTGTATTCTTTTATGTTTACCTTGTCCTATCATATATGCAGGTGGCACGAACGATTCCTGAAGATGAACTTGAAACTAATGAAATCTTTCTTGATGCCCAAGAATCACTGGGCAGCCAGTCTACCCCTCGAGCCCGCCCCAACACTATTACCTCTGGTAGTAGAACTGGAGTCAGTCCAAGGACCTTGAGTAATGGCAGGAACTCTGAGGACTGGCGTACTGTGATACCTCAGGTGGGATTATTGTTGGCACCTCAGGTGGGTTTATTGTTAGCACCTCAGGTGGGATTATTGTTAGCACCTCAGGTGGGATTATTGTTGGCACCTAAGGTGGGTTTATTGTTAGCACCTCAGGTGGGATTATTGTTGGCACCTCAGGTGGGTTTATTGTTAGCATCTCAGGTGGGATTATTGTTGGCACCTCAGGTGGGTTTATTGTTAGCACCTCAGATGGGATTATTGTTGGCACCTTAGGTGGGTTTATTGTTGGTCAACTTCAGGTGGGATTATTGTTGGCACCTTAGGTGGGTTTATTGTTGGTCAACTTCAGGTGGGATTATTGTTGGCACCTTAGGTGGGTTTATTGTTGGTCAACTTCAGGTGGGATTATTGTTGGCACCTTAGGTGGGTTTATTGTTGGTCAACTTCAGGTGGGATTATTGTTGGCACCTCAGGTGGGTTTATTGTTGGTCAACTTCAGGTGGGTTTATTGTTGGTCATCTACAAGTGGGTTTATTGTTGGTCATCTACAAGTTGGTTTATTGTTGGTCATCTACAAGTGGGTTTATTGTTGGTCATCTACAAGTGGGTTTATTGTTGGCACTACAGGTGGGTTTATTGGGTGCACCACAGGTGGGATATTGTTGGCACCTCATGTGGGTTTATTGTTGGTCATCTGCAGGTGGGTTTATTGTTGGCACCTCAGGTGGGTTTATTGTTGGTCATCTACAGGTGGGTTTATTGTTGGTCATCTACAGGTGGGTTTATTGTTGGTCATCTACACAAGGATTTTATTTTGGTATCATGGTTTGTTCAAGGATGATAGCAGAAATTTTTATAGGTGACAGTTTACAGCTAATCTCTGTTAATAACTGGGAATATTAAAAAATTCATCTCCACAGGACTGGATACCTGTTATTGATCAGGACATTGTCAGACAACAGGAACAGAGGACCCAACCCCCCCTCAGTGATGCTTACCTTCAAGGTCTCCCTGCTAAACGTAGACGAGTAAGTCAATGACCTATTTACAATCAGACATAACACAAACTTACAATCAATTTTGTCAACTCAGAGATAACTTTTGAGGAAGGGATATTAAAAGCTCGTACACCACATAATATTATGCAGATCTTGGATGAATTTATAAAATATTTCATCTTTATTAGGGCTGTCAATTTTGTTGAAAAAAAGCTGCTCGGGTACCCGTGAAAATTTCGAACGGGACCCGGGTTACCCGGGTTACCCGTTCTAAAAGTCGCATAATTTTCCCTGTCATGACCGCTACACAATGCAACCTAGTCACCATCCATGCATCTCATTTCACACAGTAGTAGTAGCCAACGGCTTGCTTCCAGTAACATGCTATTACTAATGCACTAAAATTAACTATAATGCACTAAAAACTTGCATTCAATTCCTGCTGTAAATGCATTCGTCATACTCATCAACTAAAACTACAGTAAACTAAACTGACTAAACATGCAAAAAAAACAGCAATGGCGTAACGTTCATTGTCATACCTTGAATGTTAATATCCACTTGGCGTCGGTAGTCAATGCTAAGGGCGATGAAGAACGCAATACTGCGGTAAATCTCAAGTGATGGTGCTTTGGTCAGTGGCACTGCTTTTGTTGACACCAAAAAATGTCTGATATTGGGTGGATCGGCGATTTGTTTATCAATATCAATTTTATGAATAGCTTTCAGATGGCGTTTTATCACGTTGGGTTGCCACCCTTCGCAGACACAATTTCATTACAACGGTTGCATTTTGTTGTGTCGCAGTCAACTCGATTGGCCTGATTGCACACGACGTCTTAACCATCTAATTAACTTTGGGTGTATTATTAATATCAATTTTGGGCAAGGCAAACACGTGTTAATGAACGCAAGAAACACACGCGAATGCAAGGGGTGTAGGTTATAGCAGTGCTTCTCACAGTGATGGACCGCGGAGGTTATCATGAAAGGAAAGAAAAATATAATTATAATCCTCCAATTGCTACCCAATAGAATTTGTCATTTTTGACAATAAGCGAATAAATGAAAGAAATGAAACAAAATACATTTCGCTACAACGTAAGTACAGGTAAAATAGTGCACCGGTGGGAAAAAAAATCCTGCCGGTCCGCCATACTAAAAAGTTTGAGAAGCACTGGGTTAAAAGAGAGGGGGGGGGGTAGAAAAACGGCATTGGATAGTATCAATCGGTGACCCACTGTCGGCTACTTCAAAGCAAAGTTAATGTCAAAACAAGGGTGTTTTTATGAACAAAAAACATCACAGCCTCTTTCATCTCTGTACAGTCCATCCTCACAGCCGATGTCTTACCCATCCTACAGTATTAGTAACTATTTAATTTATTAACGAGTAACTTCCCGTATCCCCCGCCATCGCCCGATAGCGTTTTATACCGTATCGCCCGCTGTAGCCCGCCATCGCCGGCTCTATACACATAGCAAATAAACAATGTATTGGACCATAAAAGTTTGGTTTAAAATGGTAGACAAGCTATAGTTGGAAATTAGAAAAGCTCTACTTCCTCTTCCTTTTTAGCGGAACGAAATACACTGATAAACACGCGAGCTACACATTTTTGAATCTCAACATTGAAAGCATGGCATTCAGATACTTGGAAAGTTTGGTTCAGCCTTCAGTGTCCAATATTTCAAACAATCCTGACAGTGATAGCGATTCAAATGAAAGTGATATTGAAAATGGAATTGGAGAAACACCTTTTGAAAGTGTAAATAACAGTGAATTTGAAAACGAGAGCTCTGACGACGACTCGATAGATGATGATAGCGATAATGAAGCTACTCCTACCGAGAATTTTCCCTGGAGTGCTAATCTCAATCCAGTGGAAATTGACATGTTTACATCAGGAGTTGGGCCTAATCTTGACAATGTAAACGTTGAATATCAGTCACAGCCATTAGAATTTTTTTAATTATTTTTTCCTGATAATTTAATTGAAATTATTGCTGACCAGACGAATTTGTATGCTGCCCAGAGAAATGCAAACAATTAAACCCCTGTCACAGTCAGTGACATTCAAACCTTCATATATATAAATATGATGTTTGGTGTCCACAAATTGCCTGCCTATACGATGTACTGGTCAACAGATCCTCTATTAAAAGTTCCCTATGTAGCTGATGTGATGTCGAGAAACAGGTTTCAGGAAATTTCAAGATACTTCCATCTGGCTGACAGCAGGTATTTCATACCGAAGGGACGAGATGGATATGATGCTCTATATAAAATTAGACCTGTGATCACATTTCTCAAAGCTGCCTGTAATTCACTTTACAGACCTGGAGCTGCTATAGCTTTTGATGACGCTATGATACCTTTCAGGGGTCGTCTCTCGTTCAAACAATATATAAAAGGAAAGCCCCATCCATGGGGTGTCAAAGTGTGGTGCTGCTGCGACTCCTCAACATCATTCCTTTTAGACTTTGAATTTTACACTGGAAAGTCTGACACTGTGATGCCTAATGGACTGGGTTACAGTGTCATTCAAAAATTAGGACAGCCATATCTTCATAAAAACCACCATTTTTATTTTGATAATTATTTTTCGTTCGTGAAATTAGCACATGACCTGCTATCCAGCAGCACATATTCATGTGCAACGACACGACAGAACAGGAGACACTGGCCCAAAGACCTCAAAGGAAAATTAAATAAAAATCAGTGCCTAATGAGGCAGATAGGGAGTTTGGTTGCATTTTGGTGGAGGGACAAATGTGCCATCTCCATGCTCTCAACCAACGCCTCACCAACAATGGACACTGCATCACGCCGGACAAAAGAAGGCCCTGTTGATAAACAGATCCCCCAGTCTGTTTTGATATACAATGCCAATATGGGTGGTGTAGACAGACATGATCAGCTGAGATCATACTACCCTATTGGCAGAAAAAGTCACAAGTGGTGGAGATGCTGATTATGGTTTCTAATTGAGGTGGTGGCGCTGAACGCATACATCTTGTACAAAAACATGCCACGCCCCCCGACATCAAAGCCAGTTTCCCATTTCAACTTTCATATGGACATTGCCCGTATCCTAATGAAAGGCTCTTCAAGGAAAAGAAGGCAGGTGGAGGTCCCTGCTGCTGGGGGTTTGGCTGTTCCTGGAACTTCTGTGGAGCATCGCAGGATTCGGCTCCCAGGGCGCAAAAAACAATGTTTTCAGTGTCGCCAGAAAAACATCCGCTATGAGTCTAATAGAAGACCTGAAACTGTGTTTGGGTGTGTGTTGTGTAACACACACCTTTGTGATGAGATGTGTTTTGCTCAGTTTCATGCACAATTAAACTGAGGTTAAAATTTATCAATAAATGTTAAGAAATTATCCTTTAAAATTGTATTTTTTACACATTTTTCAAATTAATGATTTTTAATATTATCTTAATTCTAAACAAACCCATACATATTTGGTATCATCTGATAGGTAATTCATTTATCTTCAAATTGATATTTTTTTTAAACCAATTAGATTTTAAACTATTGAGGTGCATTGATTTTTGTAAAAGAACTTAAATAGTTGTTTAGAGTTATTCCCCTTACGTTGGGATAATATGGATGTTTTAATGTCAAGGCTATGGGAAGTTAATGGTTAAATTTAAATACTGATAACCTTGTACGCATTATTACCCTCAGTTTTTCTAGGTCACCACGTGTTAATAAACACAAGCGGATGTAAGGGGCTTGGGTTATAGAAGTGAAGGGAGGAGAGGGGGTAGTAAACAATATTAGCTAGTATCAATCGGCGTATTTCAAAGCAAAGTTAGTGTCAAAGCAGTTTTTTTTAAAAACAAACACAGCGTCTTTCATCTCTGAGCAGTCCATCCTTATTTTTGGCAGATGATTTTTAAATGATTCTTTTAAAGAACCAAAACTTTTTTGTGTTGTGCGATTTCTGTTTCAGATTGAGAGAAAAAAAGATGTATCCAAATACATTGTAGTTTATTGGGACCGTATTGTATTTCCCGTTGACAGATATTTCTCCTTAGATGTACTTCACAGCATATTTTTGAAACAAAAATTTTCATTTGATAAATTGTTTCGGGAGTCACAATGTAAACGCAAAAAAGCCGCATGGGAGCCGAAGTTTGGCCTACGGTTAATATAGACATTAAAGCCACATTTTCACGGGTACCCGAGTGGAATTTTACAACCGGGGTAATCACACGAGCAATGGGTCCCGGGTACCCGTTGACAGGCCTAATCTTCATGTCACACTTAATTTACAATTTATAAAAATATCTGTTTTAGAGGCATGAATTTTTAAAGAATCTTTATCCAACTTATGATTTTTACTGGATACAATTTGAGCGGAAATAGTAGACCACTGAGATAGACATAGGGATAAAAATTCTTTTCTTGCTCCTTTCGCAAGAACAAACTTATTCAAATTCTCCCCCTTCCTGTCTGGCATTCGGGTATGGAATGGGTTTCCTAAACAATCCAGGAAAACCAATACGCCATCAACATTGAAATCTCTTATTAAGAATGCAAGACTAAATAAACCATGGATGCAACAATCTTCTGTATAGAAGGATCATCTGTAATGTATAAGTGTAGATAACATTTTCTTAAATAATTTTTTAATTAATATTTGGAGGTAAAGTGGGTAAAAGGAAGAATTGTTTCTATGAATTGCAATTATATGCATTTGTGATGCCGGGCAATGATGAATTTTTGTTTACAACTAAACATATTTCTTAAAATCAACTCCATTGGTATTACTTATATGTTAAATAGCAATGCCAGTAGTCAAAGTGGTCTCATCTGAAATGAGCTTCTTTAAAAGGACAAGAACTAGCAGCTGGTGTCTTCTTCAATGTATGGGAAAATATTGACATTATACAATTTTTTTTAGGGAGTGTCTATTGGTAGTCGACTACCAATAGCAGGTCCCCCGCGGGTGCGCTATTTGTAGTCAGTTATTTATAGCATTTGTCTATTTTTTACATTAAACCAGAAAAACAAATATTAATATAGTTTATATAGTATAATATAGTATATGGTATATATTATATAGGGACTAAAATTAATGAAATCCATTTAAAATTCTTATAATTATGATTAAATTAGATATTTTAGGGTTAGGGTTAGTTGTCTATTTTTTACATTAAAACATTACATCAAACTCAGAATATCACCTAGTAGTAGTTTTATTAACAATTAATAATAGCGATCTACCAATAGCCGACAACCGGAAATGGCTATTTGTAGTCGAGTACCAATAGCTCTCTAGAAGCTATTGGTAGTCAACTACCAATAGCCGCAGCCTTTTTTTTATTTATTGACAATATTTTAAAGTCATTGGTGTCCAAGTTGAGATTTAACTGCAAACGTAACATTATACAAATAAATAATGATGCATCTGATAGCTAGAAACGTTAAGTGATTAAAGGATATACTGTAGCTACATGCGACAATAATTGTATTTCATCTAATATTCAACTAAAGTTACACTCCCATTAAAAAATAGAAATTTAATTTTTTATCAAAAGAATATCTAATTTTATATAATTTTTTCCAATACACACTTTACAATAAGAAATTAAACAACCCATAAAAACAAAGTTTTTGACTATAAATATGAGATATACATGTAACTATAAATATTGATTATGTTCAATATAATACCCACCGTGCAACAGACTAGCACAAACATTTACATGCTATATAGAGATAATCTAAAAATTCATTAATTTAATCACATTACATTCGATGGATCTGAAATATTGATAGAATACATTGTTGGGTGATGAAAGTCTATGTGCAAAATTGCAGCTTGATAGGATCACAGGAAGTGGGTCATTTTTTACTTTTGTTTTTCCGCGGGACCACGACAGACAGACGGTGAAGTTAATATAAAAATTTTACATTTTTCAGTTTAACTCATTCGCTACTAAGCGCAATAACCAAAACACCCCCTGAAATACTAAGCAAAGGGAGATTACTCTCAAAAACATGCACCCCCCATGTTAAATAAAAATATTTTTAAACATCTAAATGAAATTTAAAAATAACAAAACACACCAAAAAACAGAAAATTGAATGAGCTTTAAAAAAATGTATAGGTTGATGCACTTTAATTCACAAATATATTTGAAATAAATCTTGAAAGGTGTTTTTTGAAAATTTACATCGCTGTTTTGGGATGTGACCTCTGTTGTTTGTCACCTTTTTGTCAATTTATTGTCTCATGGAATTTTCAGAAACATCTTATCCACTGACCAATAAAATTTTGTAATTGGTTACTTGAGTCTAATCATGACGTCAATGTAGAGGAATTTATATATGTCCTCATTAGTAACCTCCTTCCACAGAGCGTCCTTCTTACCCTTGGCCGTTTGCTGCGGTTCAGCGTAACTGTTTGTTTCAGCAATTAACTACTCAATCATGGCAGAGTTCATGAAAAGCTTGAAGTAGTCTATAAGACTGCTGTCAATAGGGTGAAAATGATTTCCCCTGTAATTTCATTAAATTGTCTGTAACACTAATCAAATTGTCTGACCAAGATTCAGTGACACTAGAGACAGTATCGCCTTCATTTCATAACTCTCATTAGCGTCACTCTGATTAGAGTTAAGAATTAATTATTATCAGTATCACTATCACTAATTTCAACATCTGATTCCTCATTGTTTAAATTATTAACTGCTGCATAATTAAACCTTGAAGCAGCAATTTAAGAGTAAAGATAATGAAAGGCCATTGTATAAGAATATTCAGAAACCACATGATCAAATTTCACCAAATAGAGTCAGACTTCTAAGACACACAGCTTTTGAACCGGGTTTTTTAAACGAAATCAGCTATGTTTCTACTTTTTAAAAAGCCGAGAGCTATTCGCACGGTAACAATGCTTCTCGCGGGATCATTTTTTATATGCGCGTTGCTAGACGCCATGTCGCATTTGGGCGCATTAGTAGCGAGGGGGGTATGTCGCATTCAGTCGCATTAGTAGAAAATGAGTTAACTAATCTTTTTCACCAAGCTTTTATTTATCAATTAGTTATAACCCCTATTTCAAACAAATTTTTTTTTATCTGATATCTTTGTTTCTAATAATAGATGATGACATTAGAACACGCAGGAGAGATGGCAAACATGCCGATGTACTTTCCTGAGTCTATTGCTCGTGCTGCAAGGGCCGTCGGTGTGGAACCTATCAGCAGTGAAGAAAATCTCAAACAGGAAGCAGCCGATAATAATGAATTGCAGGCAGAGCTAGAGAGGGAAGTAACTGCAGTTCTTGCAGCACGTGTCTCATCAGATTCTGATTTTAACTCTGAGAGATTTCCAAACAGCAATGAATATTTTCACAAGTCTAAACAGCACTAGTAATGGTTGGTGTCATAGACCCTTTGACGAATTCATCTGTAATATGGATGTGTACTGGATGTTTGCATGTGTGGGAGGGAGCTTTCCGGTTTTTATTTATGTTGAAAAAGGACATTTTGTCAAAATAAAAATAAGTGTTGTTTTCTATTTTCAATGGATGATGGTGACTTTATTTTTATTTTTTCATTAATTTGATTAAGCAACTTATTCAATGGTATATTTCAACTTGATATTCACACGCAGTGTCCATGAAATGCAACAACACTGAAATCTGCTCTTGTAAAGAATAAAGAAAGACTCCAGTGCTTGAATAATAAGTGTATTAAAAAGTAAGCAGCTTAAAAATATCCAAATGACATTTATTAGTTTTTAATAGAAAAAGTTTAATCAGTTTTCTGGGATCACAACAAACAAAAAATTTCATACAGATTACTATCACTATTCATTAAATCATTTTTTCAATATGATAAAACTTGTTTATTTCTTGTGATCTTGTCACAGGCCAGGTTATTATAGTAATTATGTGGCATTTTATTATATAATTATTTGAGGCTATAGCTGCAACAAATGCTATAGTCACTATAGGGAGGTATGAAAATGTAAAAAAAGTAAATATTAAATTGAAGTTGAAGCAAATTTTATGTGTGAATGGCTTGGTAAGAAAAAACAAAAAATGGAAGAAAAAATAAATGCTGAAGAGTCATTTTTAAAATAAAGCAGTTTTTTGATGACATCTTTCTGTGGGATTCTATCCAATTATTTCTGTGAAACTAAATCACTTCCTTTTGGTATGCAGTCCTATCAATTTTGTTGCCCCCACAATAGACCCATAAATATTGGCTAAAATGAATAAGATCAGGAGCCATCAGATATCACCCCATTTGTTGGTGGTACTAATGGTCTGGCATTAAAGAACAGATTACTGAACGTCGTACCATGTATGTGCAAGGCTGATGGTATGTGACTCATTAGTACAAGTAGTACTGTTATTTGAGTGTGTTCCACTGACACCTACTTTAAATGTTTGACTCACCAATAAAAAATCTGAACTTAAAATGGAAAGTTCTGTTGAAAATGTCTATATGCCTTTTTAATATTACATATTGTTTTTTCCATTTAGCATAATGTTATAACTATAAAATATAAAAAAATATTGAAGAATAAGATTTATTTCAAATCAGGGTCTAATCAAAAGCACTAGTAAATTTAATGGGCAATTTTCATTTTTTATCAATAAATTATATTATTATAACTTTTATTATTTTAAACTGTATTGGTAATAAATTTGTTTATTAATTCAGTGGATAAAATTAAAAATATGAATGAAATGAATGCATTAAAAATTAATTAATCCTATCAATCTCAATTTTTTTTATGAACTTTCCATACTAATCTAATTTGAATCTCTGTTACTGAAATTTTTAAAAAACATCTAAAAATTAATCACTATTTTATTAACTATTGGTGTTAAAAACTGAGGCTTTCCTTTCTTGTAAACAAAATTGGTAAAAAAAAATATCTGGTTAGTTGCATTTTGTAAAACCATAAATTGGAACCAAAAATTCTTGCAGTTTCTTGAATAAGGCTCTTTATAAAATAGGTCAATCCTATATATTATTATTATATCAAACACATGATAATCATAGTTTTCAGTAAAATTCAGGTCACTAAAACAGAAAGTTGGCGATTCTTTTTTTTCTTCATGGTTCCACATTCAAAAATAATATGAGAAAGCTGTGCTATTTTTCAATGCCTGTATTCAGAATGCAAACATGTATTTATTTTAGAGCTGGTACTGATTTTAAAAATTTTGTTTGATTAATCGGGGAAAAATTTAATCAGTTAATTTTTATTAATTATATTTTTATAGCGCTAATATAGATCCTGTTAAGTTGCGATTCATTATTTCGCAAATTCGGTTAAGTCGTAATTCCGTGGCTCCTAAATTTTCTGACTTAACAGAACTTTTGCTTGCAGATGCACGTCTAAATAAGTAATAATACGAGGGAAAAGCATGTAAGTAACAAAAAATATATAAATTATTAATAAATTGGAGGAAAAAAATAATAGAAATATATTTTAAAATTTTAATCGAACAAAATTTGTAACGATTAATTAATTAATTTATGTATGATCCAAAGATTCCTGTGAGCGAAATTAAACCCATTTCCCTTGTCAAGGGCCCTGTATCTTAGTATATACCAGTTTACACCTTGATGGCAATAGATATTAGTGACAAAAATCATTTTTTTGTATATTAATAGCAGTATATGCACATAATTTATTTTATTTGAACTATTTTATTTGAACTTGAGAAGTTAACCCTTCTATTGAAAAACAAGCACTAGGTTCCATTCAAGCTATAAATTATAAACGTTTTTACAGTGAAACCTTCTCAATTTTGGCCAAATAAGTAAAGTACTTGCCCTTCTAATCTAAATTAAAGTAGCCCATTCAAGTGAAAAATTATTTAAATCAGTTTTAATAATTCATTAGTGTTTTTTTAGCTAAATAATTTTTAAAGTTAAAGTTTAAATATCATTTCTTTGATTTGAGCTATTTAAAAAATGTATTAATATATACTACAATTTTAATATTTAATGTAAAGTTTTATTCAAAAGTATTATTCAATGATTTGGAAGCACTATCTTCACAAAGATGTTGGAGAGGAGCTCTCCTTTTCCCACTGTTTGGATTTCAAAAAGGTTAAAAGCACTTAACATAAAGTTTTAATTAATTTTAACAAGGTTAAACTATTTATAAGCTATCTGTAAATCTCAATAACAACAGACAAGTACAAGCTCATTTGTGATGAACTTATTTAGTGAATTAAGATTTCCTTATTCGTTAGGGTATTTGTAACCCAAGATGTTATGGAGCATCATGAATGGATTTAGTCCTGTAGCACAACATAGGGGCCCCAATTGAACAATTAATTCAATAATTAACTGTAATTACTAATTAACTACGATTCAGTCTAAATATCCCTTTTATATTTAAATTCATCCATATTTTTTAATCATCAAACTATACTTACACCCAGGCCTATTACAAACAACCCACAATTATTTGCTGCTACGATTCCTGTAATTCAAGAGACTGCACACGATCACAATGCAAACAATCTTTTTTTTTAAAATGTATAGAAGTTACACCCAATAAAAAGGATTGTTTAGCAAGGCCAAAATCAGTGTCAAAATTTTATAAAGTCAAACATTACTGAAATTTTGAGTATGATTTTCTTTTAATTTTAAAGGCTCTCTGGTCATTTCATGGGTCAAGATCTAAGTGTTCCAAAAGAAATGTTAAAATAACCATTCATTTTCTAGCACACCTTATGGCATAAAAGACAAACTAATTTTTGTTTGATTTCTAATTTATTTGGGACCAAATCATTTCTTAAGAAAGTTTCGTAACTGGTAAGACATCACCTAAAAGTTCCTGTTGACAAAAAGGAAATATGAGCAATAAGTTTCCAAAGATAAAGAGTGATTATTTTACAGCAGAAAAATTCACTGATAAATATGTAATCTAAATGAATGGTCCCAGATAGCCCAGCATGGACACAATGGAGTAGGTTGCACTATTCATAATTTACCATAAGAGATATTTGTGCTAAAGTTCCCAAATTATTATTTTAAGAAGATATTTTTTGTCAAAGATACCTTTTGAGTCATTTGGATTTTACCCATTCACAATTTATAACTTTTAAAATACTTATGTTATAGCAATAAATTATGAGGTCTGTTATGAATTTGAGCTCAAATAGGGGAAAGGTTACATTTTATGTAGCTACAATTTTTTTTTAAAAATGTTTTTAACTTACTTTGCAATTATTCCATCACGCTTAGCCAGTCTGATAAGTGAATCATCTGATTCACCCTGAAATTTTAAGAAACATAAAATGATTAGAGCCATTGTAATGATAAATAATTATTATGTACATATTCATCAAAGTTAAGAAATAGAAATTTAAAAATAAGAAACAGTAATGAAAAACAGACTGCTAAAGACAAAACGAAAATCAACAGTTAAAATGATCTATTCAGAAGAGCAATAGTTGTATTGATGTAGTCGAAACCGGTTAAGTTGACGGCGTTGGGGTATGAAAAATGACGTCGAGATAACCGATGATCGAGTTAAAACGAAAACCAATAGGGCGGCAAATATTAACATGCGCTTGAAATTTTTTTATGTACATGATTAATTAGTTAGCGTTAATTAGTGATGGGACGATTAATCGGAATCGTAACGGAACCCTAATATTTCTAAGGTTGTAATGACCGTTCGTTTTTAAGGACCGTTTAAAATTTAAATATAACCATGGTTCCCACTCAGGAAAACGGTAAAATGTCGGGAATTCTTTGTAAAAAATTTCTTGGCGTTGAAAGTCGGGAAAAGTTATGACTAATCGGGAATTAAATATATATATATATAAATTCCTGATTAGTATATATAATAAATATATATATATATATATATAATGCCCAAGTAAAGGACTTTGATTACGTCTCTGTCATGTTTTGATTCCATTTAATTAAAAATAAGTTACCAGTTTATAATTGTCTGCACATGCGCTAAAAGGTCAAAGTTTACGCCTCGCCTAGTCCCATGGCGCGTGTCACAGCCGCTAGCATTTGCAATGCCGTCGATTCAGCGAATAAAATAAAAATAAACATATCAATATGGTAATTTTAAGTTTAATGCTTTTGACGTGCAGGATATGTTACTATCAGAAAGCCCTCGAATTTCCTCAGTCTTGTAATAATATAAATAAAACTATTGCGACCTTGACCGTTGATCACAGCACGCTGTGGGTTGTGTTAGACCTCGGCCGGCAACTAAGTCTAAGCGAATTTTTTTTAAAATCATTCCTTATCAGAATTCGACCTACAAAAGTGATGACGTGTATAGTAATAATATTATATACATGTACTGGAATATTAAGAAAATGATTTGATTTCATCGTCACGCGCGTGTTAGTGTCACAGTCACGTATAATACTGGTAACAAAGCAACAACAAACTTTTAAAAAAATAATAATATTTTATTTAATTATATAAAAACCACCGTCGATTCTCAATACAAACCTTTATTTTCATATCTAAAGATATTCGTTTATCTTAACAAATAAAATGATCAATGCATCAGAAAATGAATTAAGTTTACATGCACTGCGAAATAATGACGGATTAAAGATCGCTAACGCCGATTTACGGGCACCTTGGGTGAATACATCTAATTCACACATGGATCGCAAGTGAAAGAAGAAGATAACATCCGGTAATTTTTATTGAAATCTCATAGAATCACACAATAGCCGGAAGTCTCGAAGCGAGATGTCAACACTATTTTGAACTAAAAATGCATTGCTAGGCGAACCGACGAGGATCAAGCTAAAACGTTAAGTTGCAAATTTGGCCCTCTTTTGTGCTCGAGGTATAAGGTTTCGGCGACAGAAAAATCAAATTAGCTGATGAAAAAATGCTAAGACAAAGAGAGAAATTGGCGGTTCCAATAAAAAAAACGTCGAGTTAGTGGGGTGGTCGAGCTACCAACCGAGCTCGAGGTAAGTGGGTTCGACTATAATCTAATTCTGAAAAATAAAACAAAATTGAAAACTTTTCGCATAAAAAGTACCAGCTACACCTTGTGCTATACTAAGCTTTTTCAACTTAATTTTAATTATCTGCTAAAATTTATCAATAGCCTTTGTGACATTTCTTTATGGAATAATCTGCCCTTCAGCTAAGAAATAAACTTATGTACTATTTGCTGAATTCTATATTATGAAGGTGACTAAGAGGTGGACTTAAAATCACCTCTAAATTTTAGTATATGCGTATGGAAAATGATATGCTTACCATTCGCCTTATAGCACCGCAGATAGCATATGTCTTGTAACCACCAGTCATTCTGCCAGTTGTCTCATCAACCTGTTACAAATTTAAAAGAAGAACAACACTTTTACTTTTTGAAAGAACGCTTGGCATGAAATCTGCATTTCTGACATATTGATTTTTTTCATTGGTTGTGATATGTAAACTTTAAACCCTCAATAAAATTAACTTAATAACATGAAAAATATAATGAAAATGACAGAAATTTTAAGATACATGGAGAAAATGAAAAAAAATTCATCAATACATTCCTACAATTAAACATTTTTTTATTTTAAAAAAAATAGTATTTCTATAATCTCAAACACATGATTTTATGATTAGTCAGAACATCAGTTGAAAATTCAATGAAGAGTTGAATGCAAAAGTTAAGTAGAGATATGTTTGTCACTCTAAACGATCAATATCAAAATACGGTAAATTATCGCTTGCGTGGTCGTGCTATATTGTGGTCGTGCTATATTATGGTCATTTCCGGCCACCATATTTGCTGCTACGGCACATGACCGGAAAAGTAGTGCAAAACATTGGAATTTAAAGGGAAAAAAGAGATACTCGCTGTTCATACGTCTGAATCACAAAAACCTAACCCCGACACTTCCAGTTTGAAAAATTCACCTTCCATTTTGAACAATTTTACACAAAAATTAAGAAAACTTTCAACAGCGATGCTACTGCACCAGGAATTTCAGGCGAAAAGAATTTGCCCACCACGAATTTTGTCGGGCTGTTGTGCATCTACATGCGCATCATAGCATATAGTGCCACGTTTTACAAGTTTCATAATAGCTAAAGGGGAGACCCCTACCCTTTAATCCCACCCCTTTCCTTTTCATGAATTGTTTATTAAAAATAAAAATTGGGAAGGGGACCCTCCCCATACCCCACCACTTTATCTCTATTTTGAAAAGTTAAGCGTATGAGGACCAACAGATAAAATCTATGGGGGTGGGAATTGACTAAAATGGCAATGGGAGGTAATCGAGGAAAAAAAATATATAACTTCTGTATCGCAACATAAGCGTCGAAGTGACGTCACTATCCCGAGTTGCCATCTTGACCACGCAAACGATAACCAGCCCATAATACAAATGTAAAAAAAGAAATAAGTTCAAAGATACAATACAAAGATATCATTCTTATTTACTTTCAGAAAATGTATACTTGTTATGGTTTACTAAATCATTTAGTATGTGATTGTCATTTTTGACAGACATGAGTAGATTCATATCATATTCATATTAAGGTTGCTAAGACCGCTCGTTTTTGAGGACCGGTTAACCTATCAAAAAAAGACCGGTTAACCGCTCAGAATTTATACAATTTATACTATGTTTAGTGAACCAACAAGAGAATGGATCAAATTTTCCAATCGCGTCGTTTGGTTTGACATCAAAGAGCCCGTGATGTACCAACTCTAGTGTTGCTGTCAAAACAGCGAATTCACACAAAAAAACAAAAACAAAAAAAATTCCGAACAAAGAATTAAACTGTAATGATATTCAATTTTTATGTAATAATAGAATAAAAAGGCATATTATCAATTGTTGTCAAGTCAATTTGTTTTTGCGGACCGGTTAATCTTTTTTTAAAAAAGCCCGTTTTACTGTCCGGTCCATATTTTCCCTTAATTTTGTTTAGAACCAACATGGGAAGGCTGAAGGCATCAAATATTCGCCTCGCCAGTTCTGCTGGTGACGTTACAGCCCACTTGCCCAGCGCTGTTACTTCTGGTACTATGCTTCGGTAACTAAGCGAATACATTTTTCAAATTAAAAATCGGTCACTAGCGAACTCCACAAACAGTAATCACGTGTATTTTTACCAGAAGTAACAGCGCTGAGCAAGCGGGCTGTGACGTCACCAGCAGACCCTGGTGAGGCAGAAAATTGGTCCCTTCCCTTGGTTATAAAAAAAATCAATGCTAACATTTTCAAAAGCTTGCGATTGGTCATGGGGATCGAGATAACCAACATAAAGTGGCAAATTTGACCCTTTTTTGTGCTCGTGTTGTGCTTTATTTTTTTGATGGACATGACGCACCACACGTAGCGCGGCCAAGCGCCGGAGACGCAAAACACTAGTGGGGGTCCAGGGGCATCCCCCCCCCCGAAAAATGTATTTGACTTGACTTAACAGATTAATAAAACACCCAATTTAGAGCTATCCTGAAAAGAAAATGCAGATTAATTTATATCAATAAATGACATCATGCTTCAATATTATGTAGATTGTTGACATCAAACAAAGAGAAATAAAGGGAAAAAATGAAAATGACTGATCTAAGTCATATGGCTATATTCTGAAAAGTAATAATGTCTATTAAGTTGAACCATGGAATGACACCATCCTGCATCATTATTTAAAAGATGCACACAAAAAAGTTAATGTGAAGTAGTAAAAAGAAAACTTCCATATACGGCCACAGACTGTGCGTGTCTTTTTATGAAGGATTTGCCTTTCTTGCTATAATCAAGTCTACAATCACAGTAAACACAAACAACTACACCGGGATTATTTAATTTTCGCACATATTTTGATAGATAATCTCCATTACTGTCTTTTTCTTCGAGCCAGTCCCATCTAAACTTATTCCTTAATCCATTTTCGATCGCTTTAAGATCTGATTTACGATCGATAACCGTAAAGGCATCCATCTTGAAACGAATATGCGCCAGTTCGTCACTTTTCTTATTCGCATTATTTTATTAATGCCGACAATCATTGTCGGCAAGCCGACGTCGGCAGCTATCGAAGTCTAGGGCCAAGATAAATTTCCGACACTGATTGTCGGCAGACGAGTCGCGCTAGAAAGGTCACATTAAATCATCACGGAGATTATTCTGGCGCTTTTATGGGTTGTTAAGCAGGTTATTTATGAAAAAATAAAAGTATTACTTTTGTTAACATATTTTTCGCTGATTATTATTATTTTTATTTTTATTAATTTCCCGTCCTTGTCATTATTGTCGGCAGAAATGCAGGTCTGTTATGAGGTTTCTGCGACTTAAATCGAATTAAACAACGAGAAAATGCTAAGACAAAGAGAGAATTTGGCGGTTCCAATAAAAAACGTCGACATAATGGGGTGGGTGAGTTAACCGAGCTCGAGTTTAGTGGGTTTGACTGTATTATTTAGATACCGTAATAAGGAGAATGAGAAAGCGATTTGAAGTCACCATCGCTAAACACAACAAAATCGAACTCCGGGGTAAAAAGCTATTACGGGCTTATTGAAGTTGCGGTTAACCGATCCTGATTAAATAGGACCGGTCCTGATCTGAGGACCGGTTAACCGTTAACAATCTTAATTCATATTATTATAACAATTCTATAACATGTACTAAAAATTTATTTGCAGGTAAATCTTTTATTCTTAATATAGAAAATAATATGGTTCTACACATGTCACATAGGACAGGTGTTTATCTTATTTTATCTAAAATTAAACAGGCCTACCTCTGCAATATTGATCTGTATAGAAGCATGGTCTTTGGCCCCAATAATACGATTACTTGCAGAACTGAAAAACAATGAAAACAAGGTTAGGTTTTATTCTAGGGTCTGGTCCATTTTCAAAAATGCTAAAAGTTGTAGCCTACTTTGAAATTTACTCACATCTATTTCCATACTTGTTAGTGCATCATCTTATCTTACAGACCCTCCTTCCATACAAAAGATTATTGCGTCCTATGCTTATCTATGGTTTGTGTTTAGTCCTGCATTTTTATTAGAGATTTAAATGTTGATAAAGTTGGTTTTCCCGATTTCGTCAGGCAACCCATTCCACGCCCGAATTCCCGATGGGAAGAAGGAAAATGTGTATGTGTTTGTTCTTGCATGCTGCATACGGAATAAGAACTGTGTTTTTATCCTTTACGGAATATGAAAGGTGTTTTTATTATCTTTGTGTTGTATTTCTAAATTTGAATTAAATGTTTTATGTATGATTACTACTTTGCTCTTGGTTCTTCTATCCTCTAGTGTTTCAAGGTTTAATGATTTAACTAATCATAGACTAATGGTGTTATTCTTGTCAGTTTTTAATATTCTCCAGTAATGACAAGTAATGAATCTGGCAGCTCTTTTTTGAATTTGTTGTAGTTTATCAATGTTTTCTTTGGTGATGGGTCCCACATAGAAGATGCAATTCTAGCACAGGTCTCACCAAAGTGAGGTAGCATTTTAGTTTTATATCTCTATTACATTTGTAAAAGTTTTTTTTTATAAAGCCTAAGGTTTTGTTTGATTTTTTAATAACTTCATTGACATGGGGATTTCATAATAGTTTCTCATTTATTATGACTCCTAAGTATTTTTCTTCTTTAGTTTGGGTTTAGATCTTTTCCATGAATGAAATATTTTGAACTTATTTGTTGTTGTTTTTCTTTGTTACTCTTAACAGTTGACACTTTTCTGGGTGGAAAGGCATACTCCAGTTAACAGTTAGTTTCCCATTTTATCAATTCATCTAAGTCTTTTACTTTTTGTAAAATTTTGCTATCTTGTTCTGATTTAATTGTTCTAAATTATACAATCATCAGCAAATAACCTAACTTTTTTTCCCGTTCGTTGAGATGATGTTGTTGGGGTAATCATTAGCCTACATAAATTAAAAAGAGTATGGGACCTATCATTGATGCAAAAAAAATTGGCATGGTGATATAGTGTTTGGCTTTGACTGAGATTTCTCATTTGTATTTTAAATCAGTGTCCTAAAAAAATCTCTACCTGCAACATTTCTGATTCTGTGTATCCTACTTGGATTAAGAAAATCAGGCCTACATATATTTCGTATGAATACTTTTAAGCCAAAAATAAGCTAAACTTAATATATTTGTATAACTCATTTAAAAGTACTGGTATAACGAAAAGTTATGTGTGATAAGTAGTCCTAAAACTAAAAGTTTTTTAGTAATATTTAGAAAGAATGATACCATTATCGAAAATAGGCATTTACGGTTATCACTTACCATTTGCGAGGGATCAAAAGATCAACGAATTCCCCAGCGTCGTTTTGCATGATTATTTATCTTCAAGCGGTCTATAAAAAAGAGATTTAAGATATTTTAGAAAATTATAGATTGATTAAATTGAGGTTTTTCATGCAAAAAACGCAAATATATTAAGGGAAAAATACATGCCTGCCTCTTTGCTAAGATAGCGGAAGTCAAAAGAAAGAAATTGTTGGACTGGATTCTCATTCTAAGCACATGTTCAAGCACATAGAAAAATTGAATTATCTAATCCATAAAACAAATGATTTTTAAGTCACAGCATAAACATGTTTTTAATTTTAATAAATTTGAATAATATAATTTTCCAAAATTAACTAAACTAGGACAATATAAAGAATTAGACGTTGCGTGGCGCTAAGCCACCCGTTGAATAATAATGATATTTAAGACACTTTTTTTAAAAACTTGTCAAGCTTTTGGATAAAATAATTTTAATGGAGTGAGACTGAAACCAGGCTTTTAAATTAGTAAATGTATAACATATAAACAGGATATTAGTTAGCCTGACAGGACGTAACACAACAGCGAACGTTTCGGCAAAGAGCCTTCCTCAGCGAACAAATAGTACACAAATAAAACGAATATAACGAAAGAATAAAAAAAACTTAGTGGACACCATCACAAGGGGTGACACCATAGTGTAAAATTCTGTATTTTACACGCTTTTATTTAAGTCACATTGTTTGTATGTTGAATCCATCCTTCAAATCTTGAAATTACACGCTTTTATTTAAGTCACACTGTTTGTATGTTGTATCCATCCTTCAAATCTTGAAACGTAAAATTAAACCACTTCTGATGGTCCTAGAGATCTCAAAATTTTACCACATATAGATCTTGGATGACAATGAAGTAATGGGGGTGAGACTGCAATCAGGCTTTTAAATAGGTAAATATATCATATAAAAACAGGGTATTAGTAGGCCTGACAAGACGTAACACAACAGCGAACGTTTCGGCAAAGAGCCTTCCTTCCTCAACGGACAATTAGTACACACATGAAACGAATAACACGAAATAATAATATAAAAAAAACACTTAGCTGCGGTGAAATCCAAGCAGTCCAGCAGGGATATGCGCAACTGCATAGAAGGAGCGTCTGTATAGATAAGATAAGAGCAGGGTTGTTAACAATACTAAAAAAAATTATTGGCAATACCAATACCAATACTGCCTGTAAAATCTATTGGCAATTGGCAATACCAACACCAATACAATTTTAAAACCAGCGCCCCATGCTTTTATGTGCAGTAGATAAGTTCACCGATTTCACCTGTTTTCATATAAATTTTTATTTTCTTCTTTGTAGTGCACTTTCTACATGTAAATAAAAGCGTGTCCTTTTTTTAAAAAAAAGATTTGTTTACATTATTTTATTTTCTACTTTTTAGTATCAACATTTTTAAAATTGATTTTTCGACCTTATCAATTAAATTTAATTAGTTAAACTTCATTGTCAATAACTTAAATGTGATAGTGGTAATAAAACAAACCCGTAAAAACAAAGATTTCTACTATAAATCCCTTATATTTGAGTAATAATTAAAAGTATTGATTATGGTCCAACGCCACAAATATTTACAGACTGACACCGAGTGATGTCCCCTGTCTTTTAACGGGGGATGGGTCGTGAGGGGGTGTCGGCACGACGGTCGACGTCTAAGCGTCAACTCAAACTCACGTGGAAATAATTAACCTTAAAACACTTTTTAAAAACTAGTCTTATATTAAAAATGCACTAATTTTCTACTTTTTAGTCTACGCATTTTACAGTAAGTGCAAAGCCAGCTTACCTTTTGACTATAAATCCCTTATATATGAGACATAACTAAAAGTAGTGATTATGTTCAAACGCGACATTTACAGACTGAAACAGAATTATCTCCCCTGGTTTTTATCTCCCCTGGGCGTAGGGACGGTAGGGGGTGTGAACAGTGACGGTCGGCGTCAACGCGTGAACTGGGCACGTGAAAAAATTATAAACAAATAGTTGGACGGTTATCTTCTTATCTTATCTATACAGACGCTCCTTCTATGCAGAAGATAGTTGCGTCCACAGACCATGAGAGATGATCTGTTGGCAAGTGATGCAGCATTCACAGGCCACGGCTTTGTGGGTTCCACGCATTACCCAGCCGCCTAACTACATGTAGTGTTAGGTACCCATTCGGAGCGGGGTGACTCAGGGACGCCCTAGGCCCCGGGAACAAACCCTTGCCTTCACACGGATTCGAACCCGTGACCATCGGTACGACAGTCCAGTGCGCTGCCACTCGACCACCGCGTTGGACGGACGGTTCCAATTAAACTTACAAAGCAAGCTAATATAAGACTAGTAAAAAACAATAACAAACCGTGAATTTGAATTACATACCTCATATAAGGATAAACTAAAAATGCATTAATTTAATTACGGTACGTTTGATCGATCTGAAATTTTGATACGATGCATTGTTAGGTTAGACGGGCCCGTGTGCCAAATTTCAGCTCGATCGGATAACGGGAAGTGGTTCATTTTCGACTTTTGTTTTTCCGCCCACCCGCCCATGAGATGATGAGAAGACGACAGACAGAGACGGCCGCGAAGTTAATATAAGGGATTTTAATAAAACAAACCCGTAAAAACAAAGTTTTTGACTATAAATCCCTTATATATGAGACATAACTAACAGTATTGATTATTTTCAAACATTTACAGACTGAATCTGTCTTAACTCAAGTTTGCTTCATAACCCTAGGGGGGAGGGGTGGGTGGGAGGGGGAGAGGGGAAAAGTCTGGTCACCGATTCGCTTGACCGAGCTCAGAGTGACACGTAAAATGTAAACAAAAGCGCCCCGTCGCTTCGTTGGGTCGCCTCAATGCGTCAGCTCAAAATTTCACGTGGGAAAAAAAAATAACAAACCGTGAATTTGAATTACATACCTCATATAAGGATAAACTAAAAATGCATTAATTTAATTACGGTACGTTCGATCGATCTGAAATTTTAATACGATGCATTGTTAGGTCAGACGGGTCAGTGTGCCAAATTTCAGCTCGATCGGATCACTGAAAGTGGGTCATTTTTGACTTCTGTTTTTCCGCCCGCCCAGCCCATGAGATGATGAGAGAGATGATGAGATGACGACAGACAGAGACGGCCGCGAAGTTAATATAAGGGATTTAAAAAGAAAGATTATTCATTACAAATGTATGTATAATTTTTTTAAAAAACAAACATTTTCCCTAACTGAAAATTGAACCTCATACCCCCCATGTCGGCAATCGATCACACTTATATTTCGGCCAGCAAGACTTCTTGTTGAGAGTACTTTTTAAAGTTATAATAAAAACTCTTTACCACCCGCATCTGACGTCAACAACTGGGGCGAATTGAGGCATGGTTCATTGACGCGAGTGATATTTTATATAGACAAAAACTAAAAACTAAAAGTGCATTAATTTAATTACGGTACATTCGATCGATCTGAAATTTTGATACAATGCATTGTCATCCACGATCTATATGTGGTAAAATTTTGAGATCTCTAGGACCATCAGAAGTGGTTTAATTTTACGTTACAAGATTTGAAGGAAGGATGGATGGATGGATACAACATACAAACAGTGTGACTTAAATAAAAGCGTGTAATAATAATAAATAGAAGTAAAAAAAAAGATTTTTAAAAACCACGTTTTTATAAGCAGACTACAAAGAAGAAAATAAGTTAAAACTTATTAGTTCCAGTACTTTCATTAAATATAACTAAAAACGTGGGGCGGGTGTTTGGTATAAAAATTAACGATTTCTAATTTAGAAGGCAAAAGAGAGATCTATAAGTGAGAGAATGAGTGAACCGCATATGTTAAACCTCATAAGCGAACGCCCCAGTTTTTAGTCATATTAAATCGAAGTACTTGAACTAATAAGTTTTAACTTATTAGTCCACTTATAACAACCTGGTTTTTTAAAAAATAATTTTTTTACCTCTATATATTTTACCAAACACCTCACAAGCGCCCACCCAACGTTTTAAAAACATTGTGATGTGGTCACGGGGTGAACTC
This sequence comes from Ampullaceana balthica, assembly GCA_944989445.1. NCBI lineage: Eukaryota > Metazoa > Mollusca > Gastropoda > Lymnaeidae > Ampullaceana > Ampullaceana balthica. The sequence goes on along the minus strand of CALYLW010000754.1, from coordinate 131,716 downwards.
ACGGATGTCAACAAAAGCAGACTATAATATATGCTTATTTATATACTATAGATAAACTAAAAAGTTCAATAATTTTATAATGGTACATTCGATCGATCTGAAATTTCGATACAATGCATTGTCATCCAAGATCTATCTGTGGTAAAATTTTCAGATCTCTAGGACCATCAGAAATGGTTCAATTTTACGTTGGCAGATTTGAAAAAATCTTGGACAAACCAACAAACAGGAACGAAAGCGAGTTAATAAAAACGTGGTAAATTAATAGAAGTAAAAAAAAGATTTTTAAAAACCACGTTTTTATAAGCGGACTAAGAAGAAGAAAATAATTTAAAACTTATTAGTTTAAGCACTTTCACTTCATATAATTAAAAACGTGGGGCGGGCGCTTATGAGGTTTAACATATGCGGTTCACTCATTCTCTCACTTATAGATCTCTCTTTTGCCTTCTACATTAGAAATCTTTAATTTTTATACCAAACACCCACCCCACGTTTTTAGTCATATTAAATCGAAGTACTTGAACTAATAAGTTTTAAATTATTTTCTGCTTTTTAGTCCGCTTATAAAAACGTGGTTTTTAAAAATCTTTTTTTTACTTCTATTTATTTTATTCTTTTTAGTCCACTTATAACAACCTGGTTTTTAACAATATTTTTTTACCTCTATTTATTTTACCAAACACCTCACAAGCGCCCTCCCAACGTTTTAAAAACACTGTGATGTGGTCACGGGGCGAACTCACAGATGTCAACAAAAGCCGACGGTACAGATGCTTTTATATAGACTATAGATAAACTTAAAAGTTCAATAATTTAATAAAGGTACATTTGATCGATCTGAAATTTTGATACAATGCATTGTCATCCAAGATATATCTGTGGTAAAATTTTCAGATCTCTAGGACCATCAGAAATGGTTCAATTTTACGTTGGCAGATTTGAAAAAATCTTGGACAAACCAACAAACAGGAACGAAAGCGAGTTAATAAAAACGTGGTAAATTAATAGAAGTAAAAAAAAGATTTTTAAAAACCACGTTTTTATAAGCGGACTAAGAAGAAGAAAATAATTTAAAACTTATTAGTTTAAGCACTTTCACTTCATATAATTAAAAACGTGGGGCGGGCGCTTATGAGGTTTAACATATGCGGTTCACTCATTCTCTCACTTATAGATCTCTCTTTTGCCTTCTACATTAGAAATCTTTAATTTTTATACCAAACACCCACCCCACGTTTTTAGTCATATTAAATCGAAGTACTTGAACTAATAAGTTTTAAATTATTTTCTGCTTTTTAGTCCGCTTATAAAAACGTGGTTTTTAAAAATCTTTTTTTTACTTCTATTTATTTTATTCTTTTTAGTCCACTTATAACAACCTGGTTTTTAACAATATTTTTTTACCTCTATTTATTTTACCAAACACCTCACAAGCGCCCTCCCAACGTTTTAAAAACATTGTGATGTGGTCACGGGGCGAACTCACAGATGTCAACAAAAGCCGACGGTACAGATGCTTTTATATAGACTATAGATAAACTTAAAAGTTCAATAATTTAATAACGGTACATTTGATCGATCTGAAATTTTGATACAATGCATTGTCATCCAAGATCTATCTGTGGTAAAATTTTCAGATCTCTAGGACCATCAGAAGTGGTTCAATTTTACGTTGGCAGATTTGAAAAAATCTTGGACAAACAATGCCCAACGAAAGCGAGTTAATAAAAACGTAGTAAAATAGCTGTAAAAACAAAGTTTTTGACTATAAATCCCTTATATATGCGACATAACTAAAAGTAGTGATTATGTTAAAAGCAGTGCTGCCAGTGACAATTTTGGGAAAAAACCTAGATCCGAAGGAAAAAACCTAGACACGCTAAAAATAAACAAATATGACGTCATAAAGCTTCTCCCCACCCCCCACCCCCCCAAAAAAAAGCCCTATTTCCTATTTGAAAATTAGATTGTTTCAAATCATTTAATTGTCATTTAAGTGTGTATTTAGTGGGAGCTACAGTCTAATATCATAACTCACGCCAAGCCATTTAAAACGTCATTTACTGACATTTTAAGCAATCAAATGTTAAAATATTTAAGTGGAAATTTCGTTTCAAGTTGCACGTTTTTTATGTGACGTCCCAGTTCTTAAGCATCCCCCTCCCCCTTGTCACACATATCACTAAAGTATGACCCCCCCTTCCCCCCAGATGCATGTCGTCATTTATGGACGACCCTGTAACTAGTTTACTTATTAATATATCTTGTAGGCGTTCTCTCAATACATAACCTTGCATCCAATAATCCTCTGTAGAATTGGTTTCAATAAAACAACTTTAATATGTATACTATGTACAGAACATATATAATTTGAGGTTATACAACGTGCAGTCCTGAGCCACACAATCCCCCATGACACCCAGAATTCTGACAACTCTCCACTCCTTTCCCGCTCTTTCTCTCACGTGACCTCTCCGTCCCTAATCATGTGATTCACACTTGACAGGCCCCTAAGGTACCAGTATGTTTTGCGTAAATATTTGTAAAATATACATACATCTGCATTTATTCATCACTTATGTCATCTTCCTTATAAATGACAATCTTATCAGCATTCTATGAATCATTCTTATTTTAACTATTACAGACGCTCCTCTTATACAGAAGATTATTGTTTCCTTCCCTTAACCATTGTTTATGTCTCGTATTTTATTTTGATTTGAATTTTAAATGTTGATAGAGTTTTGTTTCTCCTCGTTTGATCAGGCAACCCATGCCACGTCCAAATTCCGGACGGAAAGAACGAGAATTTGTATGTGTTTGTTCTTGTATACGGAATAAGAAAAGTGTTATTTTAACTATGTCTATCTGAGGGTTGTATTAAGTTATCTTTAGATTATACCATGCATACGTGGGAGAATATTCTCTCAACGCAGGCAGAAGCAAATGGTAAAGCTGTTAAGTTTGTCATGAAGTCTAATAAAATTGAATATTTTAGCTCATTCCAACTGTTTTATCTTTTACAAAATTTCTTCAGACAGATGGGACCGCAGCAGCACCACCTTTCGAATTTAGTGGGATAAAGCCATAGATATCATAATGTAACATGACAGAGCGGTTGAAAAAAAAACCGTTGCTACCCAAGGGGCCGTCCATAAATGACGTCACGCACCTAGGGGGGGAGGGGGGTCACACTTTTGTGACGATGTGTGACGATGGGGAGGGAGGGGGGTTGAAGAAATGTGACGTCACATCAAAAGGGTAACTTGAAATAAAACTTCCACTGAAATATTTGGTCGCTTACAATTTATTTAATGACTTTTTAAAAAAAAATCAGTGCTTCTCAATGTGCCGGTCGGTAGGCCATCAGACGCTGGTTGGCGTAAGCTATCAAGAGTAATCAAGACACGAAAAATAAATCTAATTATAATCCTTAAGTTTGAGAATCCACAAGATAACATATGAAATTGTTACACTGCATGCGTCGTTTGATGTTGACATCAAAGCATTTGTGATGTAACCGCAGCTCCGTTTGGTTCTCTCGAACTTTTTTGCCCGTTACCCCAAAATATACAAGTTTATGTGTGCGTTACCCCCCCCCTCCAACCCCCAGACTCTAGGTAATGCTCACATGACTCGGGGATTTGGGGGAGCGTCGTTAGCCCCCCCCCCGAAAATGCCAGTTTTAGCAAGTGAGTTTTACATGCATGACAAGTGTCTAAAAATGATCTGAATAGGATTATGTGTAGATATTTTAAGTCAAAACGACACGGAATATCCTTTTTCTTTAAAAGGGGAGTGGGGGGGGGGTAGAGAATATATTTGATAGAATTAAAAACGTTTTAAGTTTGATATAATTGTTCGATGGGTTTTTGGTCAAACGCCCCTGGCCATTCTAGTCTTCTAGATCAGGGCTTCTCAAAGTGGTGGTCCGCGGACCGGTGCCGGTCCCTGGGCCATCCGCTGCGGTCCGCAGATGTTCTCCACAAAAGGACAGAAAAAATTGTCAGTGCAGGGATAATAATGCATCCCTCCCTGGTGCAATGGAAAAAATTCCTGCCAGTCCGCCATACTAAAAAGTTTAAGAATCACTGTTCTAGATATAATGGTAAATGAGCCCATTTAAAATTAGTCAACTATTCATTAACTTTATTGAATGCATCAAATTCTTGACATCGCAATTCGAGAGGAGCAAAAAACAACTTTTCTTCTTAGCTCAGTATTTAAGGCATTAATTTTAAATATCAAAGAAATGATATGTCATACAGAAAGGTCATGTGGATTAAGATTATTGTCACTCGTGTCAATATAAATGAAAGTAGGGTAGATTTAGGTGTCTTCGTATAGTACGTAGGTAAGAAATCTGCGTAGTTGTCAAATTTTTAAAAAATGTATTTTCTGGAGGGAACCGGTTCAATAATGGACATATGTTCCAAGCGTACACGTACACATGACGTATTTTAATATATCTAGTGGATTGTAGTGGATGTTATATGTCCCAAATGAGTCTGCATTACCCCCAAGAATTCCCTTTTTGACCCCAGATGAGGTTATTTACCTCTGTTCGCCGACCTCTTTCTTACGGGATGCCCGTCAGTCAATTGAGGGATTTTTAAAAAAATACATTTTAAATATGTTATTTTTAAATAATTTGTTTTCTAAACAAAGACGTTAACCGTGATGATTAATAGTCAATGTTTAATTTGTATGCATTTAAATAAAATATAATCTAAGGATGTTAACACAGTTCGTTTTCTGTTAAGGCCAGTTAAACGTTTTTAAAAAATGCTTCACGCGTGTTACGATATTACAATGTAGATCTTCACTAAATAAATAATAAATACTTAAATGACAATAAAAGTGATTTGAAACATACTTATTTTCAAATAGAAAATAAGTTGTTTTTTTTTGTCAAAGATTTCTGACGTATTTTTAGAGGGGGGGGTCTAAGTTTTTGTGACCACGCGTGACGAGGGGGGGGGGTAAAAAATCGGCAAAAATCGCGTGACGTCATTTATGGACGGCCCCCAATGCTTAATACTATTTTTGAAAACCCGAATTTATTTAGGATATTAATTGCACATATTTATTATTTTCTGTACTTTAGCATCGTTTGTTTATTTCTTTAAAGAAAAACCTAGATTATGGCTATTTTTAAAATAAAAAACATAGAAACCTAGACAAGGTGGAAAAAAACCAGATCTAGGTTGAAAAACCTAGCGCTGGCAGCACTGGTTAAAAGCGTGTCCTGTTTTAAATAAATTTAAAATATTTTATTTAAAATAAAATCTACGTGACAAGATCGACAAAACCCAGATCTAGGTTGAAAAACCTAGCGCTGGCAGCACTGGTTAAAGCGTGTCCTCTTTTTAAAAAAAATTAAAATATTTTACTTAAAATAAAACCTAGACAACGCAGAAAAACCTAGATCTAGGTTGAAAACCTAGCGCTGGCAGCACTGCTGGGTAGTAGATTGCACAGTTATTACATTTTATCCTTTGTCAAGGATAAGGGATCGAAATTAAGTGGCATGCCACTTTCATTTTGCTTTTACCACCAACCTGGAATGCGCTAATTTTACATTTTTCAATGTATATATCAAACATATGCATATCTATTTATTAGTTGACTTTTTTACAACTTAATTACCTAATAGGACCTTTTCTATATGCTGACTTAAAAAATAATAATTACAAACATAAGGTTTATTGCACTTATATGTAATAGAAATTTTGCTAATACCAATTGATTATTTTGTGTATCCTAAACTTGAAAAATGTATATATAAATGTGAATTAATTTTAACTGGTGAATTACTTCCCTTTATTAGAAATATGCCTTTAATATGGCTCGGTTTAGATAATATAATGCTCTAGGGCGGGATAACTCCCAAGAAAAAGGCAAAAACAGTGACTTGAAACATGTTCATTTTCCAATAGAAAATACTGCCTTTAGGGGGAAGGGGAAAGCTTTGTGACGTTATATTGGAGTGGGGGTTCTAAGTTTTTGTGACAACGTGTAACGAAAAAAAAGGGGGGGGGGTGAAAAATCGGCCAGATTTGTGTGACGTCATTTATTGAAGGCCCCATAGGGGCGCAATTTTTCCTGTTTGCACGGACTGGTTGAAAGGCTAAGTCCGGCCCTGGTTATACCGGTAATCACTTGACGTCACACTAGTTTCTAGAAAATAATGGGTGTGAGACTGAAACCAGGCTTTTAAATTAGTAAATGTATAACATATAAACAGGGTATGAGTTAGCCAGACAGGACGTAACAAACGTTCGCTGTTTCACTAGATTCTAGAAGGTATAATAATAGTTGTTTTACTAACCTTTAGAAATAATTTTTTGAAAACGATTAGTAAATTAGCATTAAATTAATATTAATATTAAAATAATTAAACTAATAAATTAATTAAATTGATTGAACAGATGGATATCTCTCTATAAAGAGAATAATCGAACATAAGGAGTAGGACAACATTGCGTATTCCTTATACTCATTCTCACACTATGTGTACATAAAATGCAGTTCCGGGGAGGAAAAAAAGACGAATTGCCATACGACGATATGATGCGCAGAATATGCGTCATCGTAAACGTTCAACCCAGACCACAGTGTGTAATATGCTCACAAATTCTACCAAATAAAGCGATGAAACCTGCACAACTCCGGTCATCTAAAAACTAATCATAATGTCTGCATGGAGAAACGATTGAAATACTTCACCTGCTAAAACATTCACTTGATAGTCAGAAGTCCTGCATACGGCTAGCAACGAAAGTAAATGAAAAGGCTTTAAGAGCATTATTTTTGGTGGCTATACGAGCTGCACAGTCAAAAAATCTGGGTTATCAAGGAGGTGGTTTGGTGGGGGGCAGTGGCGTAGCTAGGGGGGGGTGGAGGGGGCGATCCGCCCCGGGCGGCACACATTTTGGGGGCGGCATTTGGGGGCATTTGAAAAGTATAGCCCTTTCGGACAACCACCCTTTTTCTTTTGAAAGAGGAAAACCCGGGTGAAAATAAAATATTCGTACTTTCGAGTCGTAATTAACGGATTCTCAAGACATTATTTATTACACACTGTTATTGCGAACGCATAACCGTTAAGAAATTTAAAATCGCTTAAAATTGTATTGATTTGTTTTGAAAATTAAGTGGTATACATCACAGATGACGCTTTTTATAAGAAAACAACACAAAGAACACATCACTGCTGGGTCGAATATACTATTAATATCGCCGCGACAGTTATTGCGTGGATTTTCGACATGCACAGAATGATAAGCGAACAAGTACCTACATGGCATGGGGGCTCAAATATTGTGTTTAACTTGCAAGTAGTAATTTATATTACTGTATCAGAAAATTATTCTAAGGTAATTTATTAAAAATTTATTATATTTGTTTTCATTAACGTAGCACAAACAAAATTTGTGTGTTTCATTAAAATACGTTTATTGACTAAAACTTTTACGCCTATCCTATTAAAGTAATGTTTAGATAGTTTGAATCAGTCTATTTTACTGAAAATTATTGCGATTTTTGACAAGAAAGGTTAATCGTGATTGTTGTTTTTTTCTCCAAGTTTTGCATAATGGTGAAAAATTTTTAAAAATCTTGGATGGCGTATTCACTATTGAAAAAAATTATATACTTGTTTTGCTGTAAACTGTTTGATGATCTTTTCCAATCAAATTTTAAGACGGAAAAATAGTTTTAACAAAAAGTGTAAATCTCAAAATAAGTCATCACGAGTTGAGTCTACTGCACATTCGATCATTTTCCCAATGGAAGGAATTAGAAATAAGAATTGTACATGGTGCAACTTTTGATAAACTACAACAACAGAATATTGATAAAGAAATAAGAAAAAAAATGAAAGCAAAAACTCACAACACTTGCTATAATTAGATTCTTAGCAACAACAAAAAATTGGCATTGAGGGGTCATCGTGAAAGTATTCATGAGGAAGACATCAATTCAATTGAAAATAAGAGGACATTTTCTAGAGCTTGTTGACTTGTTGGCCAAGTACGACCAAGTATTATGTGAACATTTAGTAAACATTAAGATGAATAATAAATATAGTGTCTCCTATTTGTTAAAAATGATTCGAAATGAATTCATAGACATATTGAGGGGCGCAGTGAGAAAAACAACTATGGACCAAATAAAGCAAGCTAAACACTTTTGTATGATATTTTACAGCACTCCAGATATTTCCCGTAAAGTTTAAACTAGTCAAATTAAAAGATACGTAGTTATTGATATCAGCGAAGTTAAAGTTGTATAATCGTATATTTACTTTGTAGAAAATAAAGGAAAAACTGTTGAAGAAATCACAAATATGATTTTAAGGAAATTAGAAAATGTTTAGATACAAAAAATTGCAGAGGAAAGGGCCTACGATAATGCTTCCGTCAATCTAAATGCAGAGTTTGTAGCATGCACACATCATTCATTCACATCATTTTGGAACTATCAAAAAGTTGTTTTCATTTTTTAAAATTCTTCCACTCGTCGATGGGAAGTTTTACTTTATGTCACAGGTCAAGGTGTCAAACGCAGTGCTGAAACTCGCTGGAGCGCTTGAGCAGAAGCAGTAACTATAGTAAAAAATCATTTATTTTTTTTTACATTTTAAGCGACTTGGATAATTTGACATCTAAAGAAGAAAATAGTAAAACGAGATCACTTGCTGAAAATTTTCTCAATTCAATGCAATCTGTTTCTTTTCTATGTTGTCACAATTTATGGGAACCCGTCTTTTTTGTAAATTAATAATACTTTTAAATAAAATGTTCACCAATGCAATATAAAACTAAATTCTTTGCAAACCGATTTCATGGAACAAAGAGATGTGTTAATGGAAAAAGCTGTTATAGCAGCCAAAAGAATGTGTGAAGAGTTGGAGACATAGACTGAACGCCAAGTTAGAAGGGAAAAACATATGAGTGGGGAAAATTCAAAAGACGTAGTGTTATCTTTAGAACATGAAGTACGACGAGAAATTTTTTAATCCATGGATCGAATATTAAAGGAATTAAAAAAACGCTTGGATCAGTTGCATGTCCTTCTAAGAAAATATTCGTGCATATATCCCATGTAGCCTACTAAATGAAGAAATTGAATGTCAAATAAATGATTTTATTGACATTGATAAAGAACATTTTCATATTGAAAGAAGAATGATCCAGGTTTCATGGCTGTACCTATACCACAAAAAGAGGCATTGCGTTTGGAAAATGGAGGAAAAGGCCCCCTTGATCTATTAAAATTTATTCAACAGTATAGATTGGAAACTTCTGAACCCAACATTGTAATCTTGCTAAGAATTTTTATAACAATTATTGTTATAGTGTCGCTAGTTTTGAAAGGAGCTTCTCCAAACTGAAGTTGATAAAAAATTATCTTCGTTCCATAATGAGTGAATGATTTAAGTCTTAAGACTGCACAATCTTGCAATATTGTCCATAGAACAAAATATAACAAATTATTTAAACTTTCATGGCATAATACACGATTTTCTACTATGGAAGTTAGGAAAATAAATGTATAAATAATATGTTTACATAATGTACACAATTTGTTCATAAAAAAATAATTAAATCATTTATTTATAAAACAAAATAAAAGCATACTAATTGGTATTTTTTGGTGAAAAAAATTTGGAATACATTTGTCTCATGGGGTGGGGGGGTGGTGGGGCTGCAACCTCATTAACTTTCTTGTAACCTTAAAAAAGTATCTTGTATTGTCCGTAATTCTTATAAAATATGCATTTATAGGTATACCATCTTATTTGACCTCCTTTATTGCCGCTTACTTAAATATGGTATCCAATGGTAAAGATGTTCGCAACCTTTGCTTTGTTTCAATTACAATTATTTATTTATGTTTCTTAATTTATAAAAACCATGATACTATTTACTTAAAAAGGGCGGCAAATTGGAGACCGCCCCGGGCGGCAAAAGGTCTAGCTACGCCACTGGGTGGGGGGGGGGTTACAGACTGAAGTGCGTGATGTTGCGAGAGAGTTTCTTGGAGAATAAAATTAAAGCTTGTTGATCATTTGAACGATAGCTTATATGTTGCAGTTCAGGTTTACTTGGGTTATATTTAAAAGAAATTAATAAACTTAATTTATCTCTGCAAGGAAAGCAGACACATTTAATAACATTTAATAATTACAAATAAAAAAGTGCCTGCTTTTACGAAAAAGCTTGATCTTCGTAAAACAAGATTACTTCAGGGGAACTATCCATGTTTGATAAATTGTACGAATTCACCGAGAAACAAGAAAATTCTGAAATCAATAAACAATTGTTGATAAATTTGATTTCTCACCATATTCAATCACTGCAGGATCAACTCAACTTCTACTTTGGCGATTTGAATGTTCAGAGTTTTTCGTGTGTTTCCAGTCCATTTCTTTCACACATTGACTCATTAAATTTACTACCATCGAAATTAAACTAATTCATAGAACTGACCAGCGATACTACTTTGAATAATTTCAATTGTTAAGTGAGCTTAATAACATTTTGTAGTACTCAGACTCAGAAATGTCTCAGAAAGCTAAAAAAAATTATTTTACCCTTTGCAACATCATATCTTTGTGAATGTGGATTTTCTGCATTGGTTACAAAGTTACAATCAAAACAAAACATAGTTCCCGGCTTGAAAGTGAAGATGAACTACGATGGAGTCTTTCAAGTATCACAACTTGTTTGGATGTGCTATGCAGGGGGCGGATTAAGACTGCATGGGGCCCCTGGCTGCAATTCAAACCGGGGCCCTATCCAGCCAGTGTAGCTACCTTTAGATAAAATGATTGCTAGCAGCTAATAAAAGACTGTAACTTTTAACTATTCAGCAAAATAGATTTTATATGAAAAAACCGAACACGAAGAAATAACTGTTTGCCAGTATCGTAAAATTGAGTGTAAAAGACAATTTAAAGAATAAAAATACAAATTTAAAAATATGCCACACCCCACCGGGGGATCGATCCCACGACCACTTGCATCAAAGGCCTATAAACTTCCGATTAGACCATCGCAAAAATTGTCAATTTACGATATTATATAAGTGATATTTTTAAATAATTTCTCTCTGTGAGCCTATCAAATCTGGTTTTTCCGATTACTATTTTAAGACTATTATATCGGGATAGAGATCAGATTAGGGGCCGTCCATAAAGTACGTCACGCTCCGAGGGGGGGTGAGGGGGGTCTTAGAAAGTGTGACACTTTGTGACAGGGGGGAGGGGGGGTCAGGCCATGTGTGATGTCACACATTTATTTTTTTAAATTATTTTTTTTCTAATTTATTTATATTTTTTAAAGTAGAATTTAAATAGCTTTAAAAATAATTTTCAATTTTTTTTGAAAAATTAGAATTAGTTTTATGTCAAAATAGCATGAAATGCGTATCTCCTGAATGTGTTCTTCATAAATCTGAATTGGATGCAGCAGGACTAATATTACAAATATAAGGATCAGGTATGGTTTGACAATCATGTTCGCACCAGCCAATACTTCACTCAAATTGTTAAATATCAGGACATGAAATGTTGCGACAAAGCACGAAGCTCATATTTCAACGTTTTACCTTCAAGATTCTTCCCCTCCTCCAATCCCAATCAACCAAATAGTTGATGGACGCAAAGCTTCAGAAAGATGCAGATTCTCATAAATGTCCTTCCTTGATTATAGCACAAACTCTCAAATTTGATGACATTATGCCAAGATCAACAGGAGTTTTCAAAGTACAACCATATGATTACCAAAATTTTGAATCTGGTACATCCCTACTTTTAATTGGAAAGTTTATATTTTAATACAGTTTAATGGTGAAGTGTAATTTAAGTATTAAATTAAATATTTTAATTAGGTGTTAATTTAAAAAAAATTTTACGAAAGGGTGACGTACTTTAAGGGGGGGGGTCCAGAGATTTGTGACAGTTTGTGAAAGGGGGGGGGGTCAAAAATGGTCAAAAATAGCGTGACGTACTTTATGGACGGTCCCTTAATAATAATAGATACGATTTTATTAATTTGTTTAATTTATCAAAATTTCAGCGATTCGTGTAAACATGTGTCCATTTTTATTATAAAATATACTAAATGTGGGGGCCCCTAAATCATCGGGGGCCCCTGGCTTTAGCCCGTTCAGCCCCCCCCCCTTTAATCCGCCATAGGTGCTATGCTCAAATGTGCAAGCTCAAGGCTCGCACTAAATGAACTAATGTAGCAGTCTTACTAATACTAACTACTGTTTATGACTTACATTTTTTTATAGTAGGCAATAAGATTTATATAAGACTTTAAGTATAAGACTAGTATAAGTGACATTTGTTCATTACAAAAGAAAGCCATTTCGATCAGTTTCCATTCAATATTTTTGGGAGCATGCAAATCGTAGTTTATTAGAATAGTTTTACTTACTAACAGTGGCGTCACTAGGGGGGGGGCGGGGGCCGCCCCGGGTGACACCCATCAGGGGGTGACACCCGAGCCTAAAATTTTACTGTGTACGATTTTATGTCAGAAAACAAAAGATGACAATTTTTTTAATCTAGAAAGAAATTAAGAAATACAATGAAATACGTAAAACGCGAAAATTCTTATTAAAAAAATATCAGTTAACTTGCTATAATAAAACAGTCCCAACACACGAACAACATTAAAACAAACTTATCTTATCTTATCTTATCTGTTTACAGACGCTCCTTCTATACAGAAGATTATTGCGTCCTACGCTTATCTATGGTTTGTGTTTAGTCCTGCATTTTTATTAGAGATTTAAATGTTGATAAAGTGTTGGTTTTCCTGGATTCTTCAGGCAACCCATTCCACGCCCGAATTCCGGACGGGAAGAAGGAAAACTTGTATGTGTTTGTTCTTGCATACGGAATAAGAAAGGGGTTTTTATCATTATGTCTATCTGAGGGTTGTATTAAGTTATCTTTGTGTTGTATTTCTAAATTAGAATTAATTGCTTTATGTATGATTACTACTTTGCTCTAGCTGACCCGCGGCGTAGCATACGCCGCTAATGATTTAGTGACAGATGAAGACTTCCTGAAAGACACAGTTGTCGAAATGGGGTGGGTTTGGGAAAACGACTGTGAGTGAATGAAAAGAAGGAACTCGCGGCGTATCACTCGTAAAAAATGACGGAAGTGTTCAGCTGAAATCTATTTATTTTGAAAAAATGCATTTTTTCAGGGCGCCTACGGCGCCCACCTTTTTCAAAATCACAACTAACTTGTCCTTGTTTGATCAATACGAAATATTAAACTTTCTGAAATGTACACAAAGTATTTTACATTGTTCCCTTTTTACAAAATTAAAATATCAGCGAAAACAATGACGTCATATAATTCTTTTACAGCGCATATTTAATTTGCAGACCTTTTGATGCATTGGTGCAGTAATTTGGTGCGCTGCTTTCTAAAATTAATTAGTATCTGTTGAACATACTTGCAGCATCGTGTCTCGCAGGGTCCGACCACGAAGAGAATAGTTATATATATAGATTAGGAAAAAAGGAAAAGAAATAGTCGCAGCAGAGAGATCTTTAAAAAAAAGGCTGGAATGAAATAGGCAGTGTCTTCTGTTTTAAAAGATATAAAGCCATTTGGGCTTGGACACACCGACAGCATGAACGAATCACACCTCACGACTCCCTCCACCACAGTGGGGTGGGGGGAATACGATTTTTATCACCACCAGCCCCCCCCCCAAAGAAAAAAAATCAAAAGATGGGTTTTCTTTATTGATGTTTTTCTTGAGGAAAATTATGATTTCAATGTCTTTGAGTTAATATTTTTTTATATATATATTTATTAAAAGCGTGAAAGCATAGATATGCATGTTTATATACAGGTAGTCCTCCGGTTACAACGGTCCCATCCCGACTTACGCTGTTTAGTGCTTACGAACGCGCCCCCGTAAAGAATAGTATTACGCGTTATTCCGTATTTAAATTTAAAAAAAGTTCACGAGGTAACGAATTCTTTTCTCTATTTGAAATAACAAAAAATTATTGAAAAATATGTATGATTATTATTTCAACCTACAACTTTCGTTTGCGAATTTTTCAAATGGCGAAGTTTTCAATCAAGTCAATAAAGCTGAGTAAACTTACAAGTTCCTTTTCAATGCTCATTAGAGAGAGCATATTCAGCCTTTTTCGTCCCATGCAAATTCTAACTCATTATATATTCTTTTCAACTTTGAAAAGGATCCCTCTCAGCTGCAGTTTGATGTCATCATTGAAAGATAGATGCGAAGTGCGATGTGTACATTTGTAAAGGACTGTGTGAAATATATAGCTCATTCAAAAGCAGCAAATTTTTTAGCTCTGTGCAAGTTTTTTGAGTTTCGCTTTGTGCTAATTCCTTTTCCTTACCCTGAGCCTGGGGGCTGGACAATAACTTTGTTAAGAGTTCTGAAAATTGGACTAATTCTGAAGGTAAGCAGTCTTCGAAATTACTCATGAACCTACATGTGGAAGAAAATAAGAAGCCCCGAGCCTAGTGCTCTTTATGGGTCTTCCCGGAAGACCCCCCCTTAGCCATCTGGCCACCAAAGGGACGTAACAGCTGAGGACCCCCCCCCCAAAGCGGTCGCTTCTGAAGCGGCCACCTGGGCACAGTGGCGTAGCTAGCACTTTTGCCGCCCGGGGCGGTCTCCAATTTGCCGCCCTTTTTAGGGGGCCGTCCATAAATGACGTCACACACCGGGGGGGGGAGTCACACATTTGTGACGATGTGTGACGACCGGGAGGGTGTTTAAGAAATGTGACGTCACGTCAAAACGTGCAACTTTAAATAAAATGTCCACTTAAATATTTGATTACTGACACTTTATTTAATGACGTTTATGTAAAATGCGTGTTACGATATTAGAATGCAGTGTTACACTAAAAACATACTTAAATGACAACATTTTTTATTTGAAACATGCTCATTTTCAAACAGAAAATACGGCTTTTATTGGGAGGGGGGAGGGTCAAAGCTTTGTGACGTCTTATTGAAGAAGGAGTCTAAGTTTTTATGACATGTGACGAGGGGGTGGAGGGGGTGGAAAATCAGCCAAAATCGCGTGACATCATTTATGGACGGCCACTTAGTTGTTTATATTATGGTTTTTATAAATTAATAAATTTGAATAAATAATTATAATTGAAATGACGTAAAGGTGGGGAACATGTTTACCATTGCATGCCATATTTATGTAAGCAGTAAACTGAGTAATACAAAGAGGCCGCATAAGATTATATACCTATAAATACACAGTTATAAAAATACAAGATACTTTTTTTAAGCCCACACGAAAGTTACTGAGGTCGCAGCACCCAATGAGACAAAACATATTCCACATTTTCACCAAAAAAAACTTTACCAATTACTATTACTATTCTTTTATTTTTTATTTATAAATAAATGATTTTTTTACAAACAAAGACATTGTATACATTTGTATGTAAACATATTTATACATTTATTTCCTGACTTTCATAATAGAAAAATCGTGTATTATGCTATCAAAATTAAAATTATTTGTAATATCTTGTTCTATGGACAGTATTGCAAGATTTTATTGTCTTAAATCGCTCATTGTGGAACGAAGATAATTTTTATCAACTTCAGTTTGCAGAAGCTCCTTTCACAACTAGCGACACTGATAGCAATATTTGAAAAAACTCTTAGCAAAATTACAATGTTGGGTGCATAATTTTCCAAGCTATACTGTTGAATAAATTTTAATACATCAAGGGGGCCTTTCCCCCCGTTTTTCTAACACAATGCCTGTTCTTGTAGTGTAGGTACAGCCATAAAAACCAGGATCCCTTTTTCTTTACTTATTGAACTGTTCTTTATCAATGTCAATAAGTAATTTATTTGATGTTCAAATGCTTCATTTAGTAGGTTAGGCCTACATGGTATTACGAATATTTTCTTGCAGGGACATGTAACTCATCAAAGCGTTCTTTTATTTTCTTGTATAATTCCATCCGCAGATAAAAAAAATTATCGTTGTACTTCTTGTTCTACAGATAGAACCTCATCTTCTGAATTTTCCCTAATCATATTTTTTTCTCCTTCTAACTCGGCGTTCAGTTGATATCTACATCTCTTCAAAAATTGTTTGGCTGATATAACAGCATTTTGTATTAGCACATCTCTTTGTTCCGTGCAATGGCTTTGCATTAATTTAAAAATGACGGGTTCCCATAAATAGAGATAACATAGAAAAAAAAATATTGCATTGAATTGAGTAAAATTCCAGCATCTGTTCTCGTTTTCCTAGTTACTTCTTCACATGTCAATTTTTCCAAGATTCTTGAAATTTTAAAGTATGTCTTTTTCGTATTTAGTATGCCTATTGTGGTGTTTATTAACAGAGAAATTTGAATATTTACATATTCTTGTCATAAATCTTAATAATTTTCCATAAAATAGATGAATTCAAATTATTTACTTTAATTGGATAGGCGTAACATTTTTAATGAATAACCGTATTTTAATTTAAAAAACACAAATTATGTGTGCCACTTTAATGCAATAAAAACCAAATTAATTTATTTTTTAATAACCTACCTTACAATAATTTTCTGAAAACTGAAACAGTAATATAAATTACTACTTGCAAGTTAGAACCAATATTTGAACCACCATGCCTTGTGGGTACTTGTTAGCGCATTATTCTGAGAATGTCGAAATTCCACATAAAAACTGTCGTGGCGATATTAATAGCAATCGCACATATTATTCGGATAGTTTTCTTCTAAAAGCGTCATCTGTGACCTATACCACTTAGTTTTCCAAAGAAATGGATACCTTTTTTGAGCGATAAAAATGTTTGAACGGTTTTGCGTTAGTTAAAATATCCACTGTGTAATCACACAAATGTGCGAATCCATTATATAAGACTCAAAATTGCGAATATTTTTGTTTCACCTTGGTTTTCCCTCTTCAAAAGCAAAAGGGCGGTTGTGCTGAAATGGTTGTACTTTTTAAATGCCCACAAATGCCGCCCCCAAAATGAGTGCCACCCGGGGCGGACCGCCCCCACCGCCCCCCCTAGCTACGCCACTGCCTGGGAATCCAGGACATACAGTCGAAGCGGCCTCCCACTAAGTTGCCCTCACAAGGAGGTGGTGGAATTTCCTACTACGACCCGCTACCACTTTGGCGCCATCCCGGCAAAGCACACGGGTCTCCATGGTTAGGACCGCCGCAGACCGGGGGACCATCAAAGACCTTATGCCTAGGGTGCAACCCCCACTGGAAGGTTTCCTCAGAGCTAGCGTCCAATGCGTTCTTCGCGGCACTTTTTGCTAATCCGTACTGGCGCTCCTGGCCCTAAACCGGCACCGCTCGATGGCGTTGCTAGTAAATTGAGGGTTGCTTCGGATTTACCCGACCCCTTCTTCGAAAACACTTGAATGTTCTTCCATTAACTTGGCTGCTGCCCATCGGGTGGCGAAAGTGCTGAGCTCAGTTAGGTTTGTAAGAAAGCCAAATTGTTCATGGATGTATTTATATGCACTTAACCAATGTTGTAGGGCTTAAGAAAGTTTGTCAATGATTACCAGAAATACCTCAATCTTGAATTTTTTCTCTAGGAGAATACTGTTTTGTTGATGTCCCTTTTTCAAACTGACGCTTTCTTTTTTGTTTGATAGTATTGAAGATTGTTTACACTGTTTTTACCACGGACTTTTCCTTTCCTTTGTCTTCATAGGAATAAAATTAAGAATGCTATTTTTTAACAAACTCAATGAGAGACTTCCTTTCTAAAATTGTTTCCCAAATTTCAAGTAAAATAGCGACTTCCAGTTGTTCAATTTCATTTAGAAATCCTTCTTCTTCAAGTCGGCAGTCACGTGGCTGATTTTCATTCGTTGCTAATTCTTCCAGTGCTGCGATATTCTCATGGCCAGATGGCTAAGGGGGTCTTCCGGGAAGACCCATAAAGAGCACTAGGCTCGGGGCTTCTGATTTTCTTCCACATGCAGGTTCATGAGTGATTTCGAAGACTGCTTACCTTCAGAATTAGTCCAATTTTCAGAACTCTTAAAAAAGTTATTGTCCAGCCCCAGGCTCAGGGTAAGGAAAAGGCATTAGCACAAATCGAAACTCAAAAAACTTGCACAGAGCTAAAAAAATTGCTGCTTTTGAATGAGCTATATTTCACACAGTCCTTTAAAAATGTACACATCGCACTTCGCATCTATCTTTCAATGATGACATCAAACTGCAGCTGAGAGCGATCCTTTTCAAAGTTGAAAAGAATATATAATGAGTTAGAATTTGCATGGGACGAAAAAGGCTGAATATGCTCTCTCTAATGTCTTTGTCTTGGCGTGTGTAACCTATTACAAGAGTGGAAAAAGACTGAAATCTCGCTACAAGGTGACTCGGTTCAAACTGATGGAAGTGATAAAGACTACAACGAACCACGGGACGACCATTGCGATTAAACTTCTTTGTGGAATCTTGAGAACGAGGCTACGCCTAACAGGCATGCATAGCCTTGAAATCTTGATTTAACTGTGTGTATTTGTCTTGTTATTATTTCTGGATCAGGATCTTCATCATGGATTCATCAAATTAACAGTCTATGATGGTGATGCGTCCATTTCTTAACATTTATATGAAATTTTGTGTGTGTAAATATGTTTAGGAAGATTTAGAGTGCTATGTGTTTTATGTAGTTGGTGTACATGTTTGTAAAGCGCTGTGAGCCCAGCTGTAGGCTATGGGTACTGCGCTATATAAGTGAACAAATAATAATAATAATAATAATGAGCATTGAAAAGGAACTTGTAAGCTTACTCAGCTTTATTGACTTGATTGAAAACTTCGCCATTTGAAAAATTCGCAAACGAAAGTTGTAGGTTGAAATAATAATCAAGCATATTTTTCAATAATTTTTGTTATTTCAAATAGAGAAAACAATTCGTTACCTAATAAAAATTTTTTTTAAAAATAGGGAATAAAGCGTAATACTATTCTTTACGGGGGCGCGTTCGTAAGCACTAAACAGCGTAAGTCGGGATGGGACCGTCGTAACCGGAGGACTACCTGTATATAAACATGCATATCTATGCTTTCACGCCTTTAATAAATATATATATAAAAATATTAACTCAAAGACATTGAAATCATAATTTTCCTCAAGAAAAACATCAACAAAGAAAACCCATCTTTTTTTTTGGGGGGGGGGTGATAAAAATCGAATTTACCCCACCCCACTGTGGTGGAGGGAGTCGTGAGGTGGGATTCGTTCATGCTGTCGGTGTGTCCAAGCCCAAATGGCTTTATATATTTTAAAACAGAAGACACTGCCTCTTTCATTCCAGCCTTTTTTTAAAGATCTCTCTGCTGCGACTATTTCTTTTCCTTTTTTCCTAATTTGTTTTAATGTTGCTCGTGTGTTGGGACTGTTTTATTATTGCAAGTTAACTGATATTTTTTAATAAGAATTTTCGCGTTTAACGTATTTCATTGTATTTCTTAATTTCTTTCTAGATTAAAAAATTGTCATCTTTTGTTTTCTGACATAAAATCGTACACAGTAAAATTTTAGGCTCGGGTGTCACCCCCTGATGGGTGTCACCCGGGGCGGCCCGCCCCCCCCCGCCCCCCTAGTGACGCCACTGATACAGACTACAGCAAAACTTGAAGTATCATGTATTATAAATAAAACAATAGTATCAATGTGTCATACTCATTATTCCATACATAACGATAGAAACTCACAATTAAAAGTAAATTTAAGTAACACTCCACCGATCCACTCCTATGTCCTATATCAAAGGTTCAAAGCTTAACTTTTCTTGCTTTATTGTTTTCAAAATTAGTGATTATTTGATTATTTCATGGAAGTTTATTTGACTGGTAAGTTCACTTTCGATGGAAAGAAGAGCTAGAGATGATGTGCATTGTTGACCTGAAGTCGATCTCAAGTAATGTTTGATAATTTTAAGCTTCCTGAAATTACTTTCAGCTGTGCCTACTGTGGTTGGTATTGTAAGAAATGTTTTCAGAGATAGCTCGATATTTGAATTTGGGTACGATTCTTACAATTCCCATGTAGCGAGAACATTTAGAAGATCTAAATGAAACATGTCATCAGGTTATTTTTTTTATATTTTTTTTTAAAAAAATTTTTTAACTTTGCAATAGTTCAATCATTTGGTGTTTAAAGCATTTTATTTCAATAATAAATTTCTCTTTATTTATTTTAGTTTTCGTGTTAGGGAAACAGGCTTAGTAGGCACAGAGTAATCAAGGACAATGTTGATATTGGGGGGGGGGATCAGCCATAGCGGCTAGAAGGCTTGACAGGAAAAAGAGGCGGTGTCTGATGTTTCATATGAAAGGAGCCAACTTGCTTTGACATACCGACACACGCCCGTGAGAGGAGACACCTTCCCTCCCCTCCCCCACTTTACTCCCTCGACAGTGGGATTCTGTCGGATGGGGATAGTAAGATTTTTCTTTTTAAAAGAAAGACTGTAAAATCATATTGACATTTGTATGATAAGAAGCACCGCAAAGGCCACAAAGATAATAAAAATAACTATAATGGTTTAAATAAAATATATTTAAATATAATTAATTATTCACTTTTTTTGTTATCGAGGATAAAATTGAAAATCAGTCGGACCTCGCTAAGTCGAATTTCCCTAAGTCGAAAACCTCCCTATATCGAATTAATTGTTAGGTCCCGGCCAAATTCCATAAGACTAATGTATTTTAGATCTCCTTAAATCCAAGATTTTTGGCTTTCAACCTCTCTTAGTCGAATTTTCCAAGACGTTTTTGTTATTATTCTGGAGTGACATTTCAAAACACGTGTTCCGTAGAACCACGTAAATGGACGTAAATTCGTATTTTAGTGTATTCCACGAGGGATTAAGCGAACCTTGCAAGTACCAAAAAGGACAAGAAAAAGGAGCGGTAACTAATTCGCTTCCCTTTTGCTTCATTCTGTGACTCTTTTAAAAAATAAAAATCTTACTCCCCCCATCCCACAGTGGAGGGAGTAAGATGGGGGAGGGGGAAGGTGTCTCCTCTCACGGGCTTGTGTCGGTATGTCAAAGCAATTTTTTTCCTTTAATATGAAACTTCAGACACCACCTTTCTTTCCTGTCAAGCCTACTAGCCGGTATGGCTGTCAATGTTCTCTTTAAGCAGCGCGGCTGCGCGGCCGCGTAGATATCTGGCCGACGCTGCGCAGCAGTTTGGAATTACCGCGAAGCAAATTTTGTAAAATATTACACACAAAATGGATGCTGCGCAAATTTGCACACAGAGTAACGAACCTTAGAGGGAACATTGCCCCCCCCACCCTCTCAATATCTACGTTGTCATTTTCCATAACTCAAAAACTCCGTAAGTCGATTTTTTTCGGGTCCTTTTGAGTTAGACTTAGAGAGGTCCAACTGTATTTATTTAAATACAAAATTAAAAATTTGAGATTTAGTGGCACCCTTTTTGATGTGGCGCCCTTAGCAACTTCCCCGATGCCAACCCGTTGTTACGCCACTGATTATATAACTCAAGAACTTTTGATTAGCCCAGTGGTTCTCAACCTGTTTTCCGCGGATCACTAGTGGTCCGCGAGCAAAGTATGAAAATTTTCTTTTTTATATTTTGAACACGAAAATGTATAAATGTTGTGACATTTAGAATATATTGATTAATATAAAAATAATAATAAATTAATATCAAATATGCTTTGAGTCTATGTTTACTTTTGGTTATACTAACTCAGGGCCGGACAAACACTCCGTCTTTCCGTGCAAATGCATGGAGTAAAAAATCAAGGGGCGCAAAATTAATTTATGGAAATGTGGAGTAGCGATCCGAAAAATTAATTTAAAAATCAAGTTCCAAAAATGAGGCCATACATCCTTTTTTTAAAAGTATATGGTATAAACATTTCCTTTTAAATAATAGACGTTTCTTAACTGTCTAATATATAAAGCTCAGTTGGTGTTTGTATGCTTGTATGTTTGTATGTTTCACTTTTCGACTTTCTGTTAGACAATCACGGAAAAACCAAATGACGGACGGGGACCAAATTTGGCAGGACGGCTCCTTTTACCCTGAAGGTGGTTATAAGTTAGTTTTTGTAATTGTCCCTTTTTCCCGAATGCCCTAAATTAAATAATCAGAAAATGCAGAGACAAAGAATAAAAAATTTAACCTCATTTCTGTATTGAACAAATTTACGCGGACGTTCAAATGCCGTTCAAAGCGAGTTACTTTTGGTGACGTTTTTTTTCCCCAATACTTTATTTTCAGCGGTGCGCATTCAAAAAATATTATAATGTCTAATTACGGTGCGCACATTTTCGTGTACGCTTCATAATTTGAGCTGTGTAGTACAAAGAATTGTCATTTTCTATACTGTTACTTTCTATATATTAGATAGGCACGTAAACATATTTAATTACAACTGTCACACGATGCATTAGATTTAATTGTTTACACGTTTAAATTTAATTGCGAATTTGTTTTAATTATTTTCTGTTCCATAACTCGACATTTAATAAAAACCTATTTATGTAATAATTGTGCCAGTATTTTTTTCAAACTATTTAAATTTAGGCTACCGGACCTATTAACATAAGTAGATTAAACTAAATAAAGTGATCCTGAAAACGCTTAATTATTTTGTATTGCGAATTGAATATGTTATGTTCATTCCTTTGATGATGGATTAACATAGGTCATTTTTAAAATCAATTATTGTCATGGTTTCACATGCGTTTTTACCATAAAATTGATTTGTTTGTTGTTTTTTTTTGTTGTTTTTTTAAATTAGGAATATAGCCTAATTTCTTTATTTATCTTTATTATCTTTATCTCATCGAAGCTGTTGCAAATATTGTATTAATTACAATTGTGTTACGATGCAGTGTCGTAAATATATAAGTGCTTTTTTAGAGACGACAGTTGCAGAGATCTTTTGGAAAAATGTCAAAAAATCAGTAGCCTTTTTTTAATGGATACAAACAAACAAACATGGGCGCCCGCAGGGGGGGGGCAAGGGGGGGCGCTTGCCCCCCCCCCGGATTGATGGATTAAAAAAAATTGACAATAATAGACAACAAATTTATTAAAGTAAAGAGAAAATAAACAGAAAGTATCTAAGCTGATGCTGATTTCGTTTTACTGGGTAATTATGTTTATATTTTCTATATTGTAGAGAATTAGGGCAGTTAAACGGTCTTTAAATCAAAGATTGCTGTTGCTGGCAAGGACTTTTAGTCTGGTCAGGACTGACCAAGATGTGTGAACTGCCCCATGCGGTAGCTTGGATAGATGAATAGACCGAACCGCGTCCAGACGCCCAGAGGTGCTTAATGTAGACTCTGTTATCTAAAGGTCAGCCCGTCCGCTTCGGAATTGAGACAGCAGCGGAATCAAGGAGTGAGGCAATAAAGAGGAAATAATAAGTCTTCATGTAGTCTTACAGTCTTGGTGTTTGAATTGAGTGAAAGCAGAGAGTTTAGTCCAACCAGTAGTAATGAGGCCCAATACACCCACATACCAACAGGTTCTCTACAATATTAATTATTTTATGTACAACCGTATGTTGTGAGTCAAACGTTGTTTTGAACATAAGTATTTTTATTATGGATGTGGCCGTGTGCCCCCAAAAACATACATGGGGAGCGCCAGCCACTGTGCTCCCCTCCCCCTTTCTCACGCATGCAACAAAGGGCCCTCTGTTCACTCCCGGTGACGGTACCTGGGGTGTTGGATTACTGATGACTGACAGGAATTCGGAAGTGAGGACATCCGGCTCCAGAAATTTATTGGACTCGGAAGTAAAAGCTTCCACAGCCATCCCCCCTGCAGCCCACCACACTATTGTGGTGGAGCTTGGAATGCGTCGGGCAGAGGTGAAAATTATCGGTTCTCTAAACAATACCGCCCCCAGCCCAGCACAATGTTGTGTATTTGGCTGCCGGATGTGAGGCCTTCCGAATTCCTCCTAACAATGACCGGAAATGACTTATACAGATTAGAGTATATGACAATACTGCTGGACCGGATCAAACACCTTACGGCTCGCCGACTATATAAGGAAGAGAACATTTAGGGAGAACATTTTAGAGACAGCATTTAGGTGCGACATGTAAGACAATTAGGACAGTGCTGTAGAGATAGTCGTCAGTAGGGCATAGACGGTAGCATAACTGTATAATATGTTTCCTGTGTTAGTTCAAGAACTTATACATCAATAACTGTGTGTACCAAAGCAAAGAAGTTATTGCAATAAACAGTTTACTTTTAGGCGTCATGGATATCCGGAAATTTTTAAAACCTCTCACACAGCCACAGCAATCGATTCCAGATGTAGAAGACATAACGGACACTGTTGCTTGTTCATCTGGAGCAGCAACGCTACCACCAGAACCAGACCCTGACAAGCTTGAAAGTAGAGATACTATGTTAACATATGACATTGGAAACTATGTAAAATCTACTACGAAGATTGCTGTCGATCTTAAGTATCGTTTGCTAACTGATCCATACAAGCCTCAACAGTCATATGATTTTGAAGGTGACATATCTGGAAGTGGAAAACGTTGTTTCAGGGAATCTTGGCTGACAAAGTATAGTCCATGGTTATCATATTCACCAAGGTTAAAAGGTGCCTTTTGCATTTTCTGTGTTTTATTTCCGCAACCAGTTCAAAGAGGAATTCAAGGTGCCTTTATTACTACTCCTTGCACAAAGTACAAAGATTTTAATGAATGTGCAAGAAACCATATCACCTCAGCATGGCATCGTGGGTCTCAACAAGATGCTGACCATATCAGCTCAGCATGGCATCGTGGGTCTCAACAAGATGCTGACCATATCAGCTCAGCATGGCATCGTGGGTCTCAACAAGATGCTGACCATATCAGCTCAGCATGGCATCGTGGGTCTCAACAAGATGCTGACCATATCAGCTCAGCATGGCATCGTGGGTCTCAACAAGATGCTGAACACTTCACGTCAACCATTAGAGATCCAAATAAGGTTATTATTTGTCAGGTAGATAATTCAGTAAAACGAATTATTGAAGAAAACAGAAAGAAACTGTATCCTATTATTTCAACAATCTTATTTTGCGGAACAAACGATTTGGCAATTCGTGGGAAAAATAGCACCAAAGGAAATGCCGAACAACTTTATGCTTATCGAATTGAGGGAGGAGACAGTATTTTAAAAAACCATTTTGATACAGCTGCTGAAAATGCACGTTACACATCACACCGAACTCAGAATGATTTGATCAACATGTCTGAACAAGCTCTGTGAGAAGACATTGTAAAAGCTGCCAACAATGCTGTTGGATTCTCGATCATAGCCGATGAAACAGCAGATATCTCAGGAACAGAACAATTATCACTGGGAGTCCGGTTTGTAGATACGTCTAGTGAGCAGGCTATGATTCGTGAGGAATTCCTTGGATTTTCTCCTCTGAAAGATATGGACGCCGCCACGATATCTGATTGTATTATTGAACATTGCAAAACATTTGGTCTTCTCCTTAATAATCTGCTGGGTCAAGGTTATGATGGATGCTCTACAATGGCCGGGAAAGAAAATGGTGTTCAGGCAAAAATTCGAAGTATTTACCCCAAGGCTGCCTTTGTTCACTGTGCCTCGCATAGACTGAATCTCGTAGTAAATGATCTTAATAATGTTGCAGTGATACGAAATACTATTGGTACTATCAAAGCAATTATTACATTTTTTCGTGAAAGTTCAAAAAGGAGGTCCTCTGTTCCAAATATTCCTCTGCTGTGTGAGACAAGATGGATAAGCAAGTATAAAAGTATTCGGATTTTTTCTAGTAAATTTGAAGATATTTATTGTCAACTGGAAGAATTTTCATTGCATGCAAATGGAAATACACGACAGGCTGCACATCAATTATATTGTTCATCAAAGTCCAGCACGTTTTTATTTTGTCTCAATATTATTTCGCAGTATTCTGCCATACTGGAACCAGTTACTCAGGCTCTTCAAGCTGTTCAAGTTGATCTTCCAGAAGTCCAACTGCAAGTTCAAAACCTGCTCAGTGTAATAAAACTTCACCGAGGTGATTCCGATAACTATTTCAGGGATATTTTTGAGAAAACAGTACAAATCGCACAGAAGGTGGATATTGAACTGATTATCCCAAGACAGTGTGGAAGACAAAAGCATCGAAGTAATCCAGAAACCACAAGTGTCGAGGAGTACTTCAGACAAACAGTTTACATTCCATACTTGGATTCTCTAATTAGCTCAATTGAGAGTCGATTTTGTGACGCCAACAGTGCACAATTTAACTTAACGTTGCTACACCCTTCGAAATTGTACAAATTGAATCGTCAACAGTTTAAGGATACAATGTCTACTATTAATCAGGTATACCACATTGATAATTTTGAAAGTGAAGCCTTGAGTTGGTTTGATTTTTTGAAAACGCGAGAATACAAAAGTAGCCAAGATTTCCTCGACTTGTTACCGTTTACAAAGTTTTATCCGGCTGTCAGGTATGCCTTACTAGTTTTGCTAACATTACCAGCAACAACATGTACTGTGGAGCGGTCGTTCAGCACATTACGTCGTGTAAAAACATGGCTTAGATCTACAATGTCAGATGAACGTCTGTCTGGGTTGTGCATGTTAAGCGTACACAGAGACAAAGTGAACGGCAACAAAAAAGACTTTATGGACAAAATTGTAGATATGTTTGGCAGGGATAACAGACGACTCCAGTTCTTGTTTAAAGAATAAATTTTATTTTAAAATTATGTTTCGTTATATACTTGCATACATTGTGTAAATAACAACTTTGGTACTAATGTATGCCTTTCATTACTACAGTGCCCAGTCCGTTCGTTTACAATACATATACGCTACAGTAAATTAAAACTACATTAAAACATTACTAAAAATATTTTGCCCCCCCCCTAGAAAATTTTATGCGGGCGCCCATGCAAACAAACATAAAATTATCAACTTAGCTTTATATATTACATATGCGTTTAAATTATTTTATTTCAATTATTTTCACGATGCATTGTATGAATATTTTACATGCAATGAATAAAATTGGGATTTTTAAAAATTTAATTCATAACTCGACATTTAATTAAAAACCATAGATGTAGCGAGTTTATTTTATGTTGAAAGTGATGGCCAATGTCAAATAAACTTAAACTTTAAATCAGTTTTACTTAAGCTTTATATACACTATACATTATACACTTTCGATACCAAATTTATTAACAAAACTTGACTAAATTTAATGAAGTGATCCCGAAAACGCTTAATATGAATTGCGAATTGAATATGTTTTTATGTTCATTCCTTTGTATTCAGAATAGCATAGGCCATTTCTAAAATTGCCTTTTAATCATTTTTAAGATGCACTTATGAATAGACGGTTGAATCTAGTGTGCCGCGGCACACCGGCTGGACAACACTGCACTAAAGTATGCCCCCTCCCTCCACCCTCCCCCCCCCCGATGCATGTCGTCATTTATAGACGGCCCCTAAGGTACCAGTATGTTTTTCATGAGTATTTGTATTATATACTTACATCTGAATTTAGTCATCACTTATCTTATCTTATCTATACAGACGCTCCTTCTATGCAGAAGATAGTTGCGTCCATAGACCATGACAGATGATCTGTTGGCAAGTGATGCAGCATTCACAGGCCACGGCTTTGTGGGTTCCACGCATTACCCAGCCGCCTAACTTATGTCATCTTCCTTATAAATGACAATCTTATCAGCATTCTTGGAATGATTCTCATTCATATTTTATCTATTACAGACGCTCCTCTTATACAGAAGATTATTGAGTCCTATCCTTAACCATTTTTTATGTCTTGTCTTTTATTTTTATTTGCATATTAAATGTTGATAGAGTTTTGGTTCTCCTCGTTTGATCGGGAAACCCTATCCACATCCAAATTTCGGACGGAAAGAACGACAATTTGTATGAATGCGCTCTTGCTTACGGAATAAGAAAAGTTTTTTTTTAAAAACTATGTCAACTATCTGAAGGTTGTATTAAGTTATCTTTAGATTATACCATGTATACGTGGGAGAATATGCTCTCAACGCAAACAGAAGCAAATGGTAGAGTTGTTAAGTTTGTCATGACTTCTAATAAAATTGAATATTTTGGCTCATTCAAACTGTTTTATCTTTTACCAAATTTCTTCAGACAGATGGGACCGCAGCAGCACCACCTTTCGAATTTAGTGGGATAAAGCCATTGATATCATAATGTAACATGACAGAGTGGCTGAAAAAACTGTTGACACCGAATGCTTAATACTATTTTTGAAAAACCGAATTTATTTAGGATATTAATTGCACATATTTATTAATTTTTGTACTTTAACATGGGTTATTTATTTTTTAAAAGAAAAACCTAGATTATGGCTATTTTTAAAATAAAAAACCTAGACAAGGTCCAAAAAACCTAGATCTAGGTTGAAAAACCTAACACTGGCAGCACTGGTCCCACGAAGAGAATTATATATATGTTACGGCCAAAGCCCGAAATCGGCCACTTCGCGAAGTGGCCGGCCAATTCGCAAAGTGGCTAATGATGCTGTAAATTAGCGTGCTTTGGCCGGCCAGTTCGCGAAATGGCCAGGGTCGATTGGCCAAAGCCCAAAGCAGTCACGAGCAGATTTAATACTGAACATTGATTGTTAGTTGTTAGTTACAAATGATAACCAGTTACAAAAGTGAAACTTAATAAGTCTTTTAAGCTAATTTACAACTTGGTTTGCAAATTCTTTCCCATTATCTGATTGAAGCACACGTGGAGTCCCTATGGTGGTGAAGATATCAAGTAGCTGGTAAGCAACTTCTTCTGCTGTTTTGGGGCCGTCCATAAATGACGTCACGCGATTTTGGCCGATTTTTTACCCCCCCCCCTTTCGTCACGCGTCGTCACAAAAACTTAGACCCCCCCTCTAAAAATACGTCACAAATCTTTGACCCCCCCCCACCTAAAAAAACGTTTATTCTCTATTTGAAAATAAGTATTTTCAAATCACTTTTATTGTCATTTAAGTATTTATTATTTATTTAGTGAAGATCTACATTGTAATATCGTACCCCGCGTGAAGCTTTTTTTATAAACGTTTAGGCGGTCTTCAGAAAACGAACTGTGTTAACATCCTTAGATTATATTTTATTTTAATGCATACAAATTAAACATTTACTATTAATCATCATGGTTAACGTCTTTGTTTAGAAAAAAGTTATTTAAAAATAACATTTTAAAAATGTATTTTTAAAAAATCCCTCAATTGACTGACGGGCATCCCGTACGAAAGAGGTCGGCGAACAGGGGTAAATAACCTCATCTGGGGTCAAAAAGGGAATTCTTGGGGGTAATGCAGACTCATTTGGGACATATAACATCCACTAGATATATTAAAATACGTCATGTGCACGTGTAAGCTTGGAACATATGCCCATTATTGAACCGGTCCCTTCCAGAAAATGCATTTTTTTTAAAATTTGACAACTATGTAGATTTCTTACCTACGTACTACACGAAGACACCCAAATCTACCCTACTTTCATTTATATTGACACGAGTGACAATAATCTTAATCCACATGACTTGTCTGTAGCACGTATCCTTTCTGTGATATTTAAAACTAGGTTGTGCTGCGGCGGCCACTTTTTTTAAGGCGCCTACGGCGCCAACCTTTTTCAAAAGCCAAACTAACTTGTCATTGTATGATAAATACGTAATACTAAAATTCCTGAAATTTACACAAAGTATTTTATAATAGGGGCTGTAGGGCGCCTACGGTGCCCACTTTTTTGTGTCAAAAGCCCAAGTAACTTATCCTTGTTTGATAAATACGAAATATTAAACTTTCTGAAATGTAAACAAAGTATTTTATTATTAACAATCCTCAAATCCTCTCGTTATATCGTTCCCTTTTCCAAAATTAAAATATGAGTTAAAACAATGACGCAATATAATATCTTTTTACGGCGAGAAATTTTAGAAAGAAGCGCACTAAATTACTGCACCAAAAAATAACTCTTTTCGAGCGTCGCATGAAGTTGTTCAATTAATAATAGTGTGGAGTGTGATCTGGAAACCAAAATGTTTATGATTTTTAAGTCTATATTTTCCATTTTAAAAAAGGAGAGTGATGTCCCTTTGCGTTAGGCCAAAGTGAGTCAGTCATAAGTAGGTGAGGGTAAATATATATATGATGATTATTGCCTTAAAAACTGAGCTAAGAAGAACAGTTGTTTTGTGCTCCTCTCGAATTGCGATCTCAAGAATTTGATACATTCAATAAAGTTAATGAATACTTGACTAATTTTAAATGGGCTCATTTATCATTATATCTAGAAGACTAGAATAAACCAAGGGCGTTTGACCAAAAACCAATCGAACAATTATATCAAACTTAAAACGTTTTTAATTATATCAAACAGATTCCCTCCCCCCTCCCCTTTTAAAGACAAAGGATATTCCGCGTAGTTTTGACTTGAAATATCTACACATCATCATATTCAGATCATTTTTAGACACTTGGCATGCTTATAAAACTCATCAGTAGCATTTTCGGGGGGGGGGTAGGGGGCTAACGACGACTCCTGCTGTGAGAGAACCAAACGGAGCTGCGGTTACATCACAAATGCTTTGATGTCAACATCAAACGACGCAGTGTAACAATTTCATACGTTATCTTGTGGATTCTCAAACTTAAGGATTATAATTAGATTTAATTTTCGTTTCTTGATAGCTTACACCAACCAGCGTCTGATGGCCTACCGACCGGCACATTGAGAAGCACTGATTTTTAAAAAAATAATTTTAAAAAAAAATCGTAAGCGACCAAATATTTCAGTGGAAGTTTTATTTAAAGTTACCCTTTTAAAGTGACGTCCCATTTCTTCAACCCCCTCCCTCCCCCTCGTCACGCATCGTCACAAAAGTGTGACCCCCTCCCCCCTAGGAGCGTGACGTCATTTATGGACGGCCCCTTTGCTTTCAAGAGGTGGCAATAGTACAAACTTGGTTAAATGATCTTGATAATTGAGTATAAACTTGTACTCGCCGTCAGGACTACTTTGCATGTCTATCAGATCCACCTGGCATCTCGAGTTAAATTCTTTAAATAACAAAGGTTTAGATACTGGACCTCTCTTAGGATTATATAATTTGATCATGCATGGCTTGCATAAGCGAAGAGAGAATGTAATGACTTCTTGGATGACATTTTTGTACTTAGTTTGTAGCTCCATTTCCATCCATGTGCGACCTCCATGTCCAATGTACAAGTGAGTATCGTGCAGTAAGTCAAACAGTTCCTCTGAATACAGATAGCACAAAATAACGCTATTGTCTCCTGTTACTGGCACAATAAGTCTTTCTTTACCGCAAACTTCAAGAACATCATATTTTTTTTAGACGACTATAATCAACACTTTCTTTTTTCTTTTTCGCTTTAGCCTATTTAACGTCCTCTATTAAAGCGATGTATTTCTGTTTGGTGAGGATCTCCCTATTATTTGCTTTTCCTTGTAACGAAGCATTCAAAATATCAGAGAATCTGATTTTCATATCAAATGTTGTTTCCGCATTTTCCTGATGTGCACCAGCTTCACTCAGCTAAGAAGTTATAAATACGAGTAATACAGTACTCACAATGAAACCACCGTGTCAGAATAATAAGAAATAGTCACAATGTCTGGACCTTCTCCGAAAAGGAAAGACTAACGCTATAGTATCGCCACAGAGTGGCACTCTTTTACCTACCCCGTACACGCCAACACACCAGAAGTGACAGATGTGCCGCTAACAAGGCAGTCTTCCACTACCACATCGGGCTTTGGCCAAGGTTACCCACCAACTTCGCGAATTGTTACTCAACTGTTAAGAGTAACAAAGAAAAAGAAACAAATAAATTCAAAATATTACATTCATGGAAAAGAACTGACCCAAACTAAAGATGCAAAATACTTAGGAGTCTTAATAAATGAGAAACTATCATGGAATCCCCATGTCAATGAAGTTATTAAAAAATCAAACAAAACCTTAGGCTTTATAAAAAGGAACTTTAACAAATGTAATAGAGATATAAAACTAAAATGCTACCTCACTTTGGTGAGACCTGCACTAGAATATGCATCTTCTGTATGGGACCCATCCACCAAAGAAAACATTGATAAACTAGAACAAATTCAAAAAAGAGCTGCCAGATTCATTACTGGAGAATATTCGAAACTGACACGAGTAACACCATTAGTTAAATCATTAAACCTTGAAACACTAGAGGATAGAAGAACCAAGAGCAAAGTAGTAATCATACATAAAGCAATTAATTCTAATTTAGAAATACAACACAAAGATAACTTAATACAACCCTCCGATAGACATAAGGATAAAAACACCTTTCTTATTCCGTATGCAAGAACAAACACATACAAGTTTTCCTTCTTCCCGTCCGGAATTAGGGCGTGGAATGGGTTGCCTGAAGAATCCAGGAAAACCAACACTTTATCAACATTTAAATCTCTAATAAAAATGCAGGACTAAACACAAACCATAGATAAGCGTAGGACGCAATAATCTTCTGTATAGAAGGAGCGTCTGTAAACAGATAAGATAAGATAAGATAAGGCTGTAATAAATGTATATATAGATCAGGGGTGGCCAGACCGGTAGTAACAGAGAGCCATTTTATTAATATTCAAAATTTTGAGAGCCGCATTGAGTCATTATCGCCCACGTCCCCAAAATGTTCCCTTAAGGCTGCGCAGATATCTGACAGACGCCGTGCAGCAGTTCAAAATTACCGCGCAGCAAAATTTGGTAAAATATTGCACACAAAATGGATGTTGTGCAACTTTGTACACGATTTTTTTTACTTTGCATACCGACCAGCGAACCTTAGATGAAACATTGGTCCCCACTCGCAATGAAAAATTGCTTTGGTGATTCATTTTTGAAAATTATTTGAATTTAACGACTTGAACATTTCAATTGTTTTAATCATAACCATATGTTTAAGAAATATATGCGTTACAGTTACTCAATTAAAAATATTTAAACATGAAAATTTATGATTAGAATAAAAACACGTTGCATAAGACTCAATGTGAACATTAATTATTATGATTCTGCTAAAAAGCCTTTGAACTGGCAATTTTCTTTAAATCTCGTTGGTAGCTAGTAGTAGTGGTGCAAGAAATTCTGTCGGGTGCTGATTACTAGTTACTGCTCGGTGCTTTGATTTTATGAACTTCATTGTGGAGTACAAAGATTATAGCAGTAGGTTTTACCAAAAATTAATACAAGTCGGCAACTAGCTTTCTTAAGTTGAGGATATTTTCCTTCTGGCACGAGCTTCCAGAAATCCATCACAGATTGTGATTTTTAAATCATCGCCAAACCCTGATTTTCCTGTAATTCTGACATCTCAATTTCAGCAGCAGAAGGTTCCATAACAATGTTCATAGGAAGCTGGAAACCATCTTTGATTACGTCTATCATGAATGGATTTCTGAGAAAAGCGGAACAGAATTTTAGTTGCCACAAGTCAATACATCTGGCTTGGAAATCTTCCAGTAATCCTTGTAACCTATCTATATATGCACCAAGCTTTCTAAGTTGAATTCCACACTCATAGAATGAGCTAACTCTATTCTGAAGTTGAGGAAAGTGCTTAAACTCCTTTGACAAGATATCTCATTGAAGAATCTGTATTTTGTCCTGACAAGTAAAAACAGTCTGTATAAGACCGGAAATAAGCTTATCATTTCCTTACAATGAAAGGTTCAGAGTTTGTAGATGCTGCATAATGTCAGTTAGGAGCATCAAATCGTCCATCCAAGCTTCGTCCACCAGCTGTGAATAAGACTTGTCTTTTTCTGAAAGGAAAGCAGTAATGGGTTCAAGCAAGTCTTCAAATCTGTTTAAAACATTGCTAGTAGATAGCCACCTAACAACACAGTGAAATGAAAGGTCATCTGGTTTGTCTTCAAGATCTAGCTCACCAATGAAGTTTTTGAACTGGTGGTGATTCTTTGCATTTGAAATGAAATTCACAATTTGTAGAACCGTCGCCATTACACTTTATAATTTAAAATATTAGGCTGGAAGATTTTAACTGTGAATGATGCAGTCTACAGGACTGATATCCGGATATTTTGGATCATTCGTTGAAAGCCCCATGCAACTGACCTACATTTTTACCAAGCATTGTAGGTGCTACATCCGTTGCAACACTTACAAGTCTTTTTAGTGGTACACCAGCATCAATCAATATATCATCAATGTACTTTTTTACATCAATACCACGAGTGGTATCTTTCAGTGCCACCATGTTTAATAGCTCTTCTTTTACAGCTACGTCTAATGAAACATAACGAGCGTACACCACCAATTGTGCCGTATCTTGAATATCTGTTGATTCATTAAGAGCCAAACTGAAAGCTACTCAGTTCTTTAAATCGTTCCTTATTTTTCCTTCAATATCAGCGTTAACGTCTGAAATACGTCTCTTAGTGGTATGGCGTGACATTGGAATTTGTGTTATCAGTCGCCGAAGTCTGGAATTATTTGGATCTAATATTGAAATTATTTCTTCGATATTTCTTTTAATAAAGTCCCCATCAGACTGAGGTCGTTTAGCACGAGCAATATTCCAAGCGATGACATAACTTGCCTCAGTTGAAGTGATACCTTCTTTGCTAAAAGCAGAAAGTTGTGTCTGCTGCTGACATCCCAGACTTTAACTCAGCAAGCTGGCTTTTTCAATTCACTCTGCAGTGAACACCACAATGCAAACTTTTCATGACTTTTTTCATAGTGTCGCTTCAAATTGCTAGCTTTGTAATTTGCTAGCGGGGTTTAGCAGATGAGGCAAATTGGCTTACCATCTTTATCAATAAATTCTAAATCCGCTTACCATTCTGGTAGAACGATTATATTTTCTTATTTATATGTTCGTTTCCTGCAACTTGTTGCCATATTTTGTGGATTTGTAATCAAAACGGGAACAAGAAATTTAACAGTTTACATCACCAACCACTTACAAAATAATCGTTCCCTTCAACTTTTAAAATTTAAATAAGCCAAAAATATTTTCAACCCTGTGTTTCTGTCCAGATTTTTAAAAAAAGTTTTATTTATTTTTGTTATTACAGTGAAAATCATTGTACGACTGAAAATTGTTTTTGTTAAAACCCAATAATAGATTATGTCTTTTTAAAATCCCTTATATTAACTTCACGGCCGTCTCTCTCTCTGTCGTTCTGTCGTCATCTCTCTCTCTGTCTGTCTTGGGCGGGCGGAAAAACAAAAGTACAAAATGACCCACTTCCCGTGATCCGATCGAGCTGAAATTTGGCACACGGACCCGTCTCACCTAACAATGCATTGTATCAAAATTTCAGATCGATCGAACGTACCGTATCTAAATTTATGCATTTTTAGTTTATCTCTATACGAGGTATGTAATTCAATTTCACAGTTTGTTATTGTGTTTTTTTTTCACGTGAGAGCTCAGTTCGCGCGTTGACGCGACCCATCGAAGTACCAGCGTGCTTTTGTTTTACATTTTACGTGTCACGCTGAGCTCGGTCCAGCTATCGGTGACCAGACCTTTCACCTCTCCCCCCCCCACCCCCCCCCGGTTATACAGCAGGAGTGAGGGCAGATACAGTCTGTAAATGTGTGTCGCTTTTGAACATAATAAATACTTTTAGTTATGTCTCATATATAAGGGATTTATAGTCAAAAACTTTTTTTTTACTGGTTTGTTTTATTTAAAGTATGGTGGGGATCGGAGTGGAGTAGATAAACAGCATTAGCTCGTCTGTCGCAACCGACAACTCAATAATTCGGTATATTTGAAAGCAAAGTCAGCGTCCTGTCATATAATAAAAGCAGGGGTGTCATTATTAATAACACAAAATACCAAACCCTTTTTATTCTCTATGGTGCGGTCGTATTTTCCTTGATTCATTCAAAGAACCTAAATCTTTTAGTGTTCGTAGATTTTTGTTTCATGTTCAGGGAAAAGAAGGTGTATCAAAATACTTTGTATTATGTCGGGACCATATTTTATTTCCATGTTGACAGATATTTCTTCTTAAGTGTTTTCATGTTGAACGTATTTCACAGCATATATTTCAAACGAAACGTTTTAATGTGATCGATTGTTTGCCTGCCGCAAAGTGAATACAAAGGAGCCGCAGTTTGGCCACCGTTGATATGGGTAGAAGATGGATAATATCCTGGATATTAAAATACTCATTGGTCATTACATTGTATCCCTAGTTTAGGGATCGATATCAAGTGGCATGCCAACTGGAATGTGCCACCCACTTGGAAGTATTACTGTGAGAGAAAGTTAATTCGCTCAGGGCTGTATTTCTAATAATATATATCAAACATATGCATATCTATTTATTAGTTGACTTTTTTACAACTTGATTACTTAATAGTACCTTTTCTATATGCTGACTTTAAAAATAATAATTACAAACATAAGGTTTATTGCACTTATACATAATACAAATTTGGCTAATATCAATTGATTATTTTCTGTATCATAAACTGAAAAATTCATATTTATATGTGGTTTAATTTTAACTGGTAAATTACTTCCCTTTATTAGAAATATGTCTTTAATATGGCTCAGTTTAGATAATATAATGCTCTAGGGCGGCATAACTCCCAAGAAAAAGACCAAAACAGTGATTTGAAACATGTTCATTTTCAAATAGAAAATACTGCCTTTATGGGGAGGGGGAAAGCTTTGTAACGTTATATTGGAGCGGGGGGGTCTAAGTTTTTGTGACAACGTGTGACAAAAAGGGGGAGGGGTGAAAAATCGGCCAGATTTGTGTGACGTCATTTATTGAAGGCCCCATAGGGGCGCAATATTTACGTTTGCACGGACTGGTTAAAAGGCTAAGCCCTGCCCTGGTTATACCGGTAATCACTTGACGTCACACTAGTTTCTAGAAAATAATGGGTGTGAGACTGAAACCAGGCTTTTAAATTAGTAAATGTATAACATATAAACAGGGTATGAGTTAGCCTGACAGGACGTAACAAACGTTTGCTGTTTCACTAGATTCTAGAAGGTATAATAATAGTTGTTTTACTAACCTTCAGAAATAATTTTTTGAAAACGATTAGTAAATTAGCATTAAATTAATATTGTATTAAAATATTTAAAGTAATAAATTAATTAAATTGATTGAACACATAGATAAATCTCAAATAAAGAAAATAACCGAACATAAGGAGTAGGACAACATTGCGTATTCCTTATACTCATTCTCACAATCTGTGTGTTTAAAATGCAGTTCCGGGGAGAAAAAAAAGACGAATTGCCAAACGACGGTATGATGTGCAGTATATGCGTCATAGTAAATGTTCAACCCAGACCACAGTGTGTAATATGCTCACAAATTCTACCAAATAAAGCGATGAAACCTGCACAACTCCGGTCATCTGAAAACTAATCGTAATGTCTGCACGGGAAAACCATTGAAATACTTTCCCTGCTAAAACATTCACTTGATAGTCAGAAGACCTGCATACGGCAAGCAACCAAAGTCAATGAAAAGGCTTTAAGAGCATCATTTTTGGTGGCTATACGAGTTGCACAGTCTAAAAATCCTGGTTATCAAGGACGTGTTTGTGTGTGTGTGTGTGGGGGGGGGTGTGTTTTACAGACTGAATTGCGTGATGTTGTGAGAGAGTTACTTGAAGAATAAAATCAAAGCTTGTTGATCATTTGAACGATAGCTTATAGGTTGCAGTTCTGGTTTACTTGGGTTATATTTAAAAGAAATTAATAAAATTAATTCATCTCTGCAAGGAAAGCAGACACATTTAATAACATTTAATAATTATTAATTACAAATAAAAAGTGCCTGCTTTTACGAAAAAGCTTGATCTTCGTAAAACAAGATTACTTCAGGGGAACTATCCATGTTTGATAAATTGTACGAATTCACCGAGAAACAAGAAAATTCTGAAATCAATAAACAATTGTTGATAAATTAAATTTTATTTCTGACCATATTCAATCACTGCAGGATTAATTCAACTTCTTCTTTGGTGATTTGAACGTTCAGAGTTTTTCGTGTGTTTCCAGTCCGTTTCTTGCACACATTGACTCATTAAATTTAATACCATTGAAATTTAACGAATTCATAGAACTGATCAGCAATACTACTTTCAATATTTTGCATCACAAAGTGAGCTTGATAAAATTTTTTTAGTACTCAGAAATGTCTCAGAAAGCTAAAAAAAAATTAAAAAAAACTTTTACTCTGCAACCAATGTTCACTTTAAGGTACGTTGGTCCGTGTGCAAAGTGAAAAAACCCGTGTGCAAAGTTGCACAGTATCCATTTTTTGTGCAATATTTTACAAAATTTGCTGCGCGGTAAATCTAAACCGCTGCGCGGCGTCGGTCAGATATCTGCGCTGCCGCGCAACAGTGCAGCTTAAAGGAAACATTGTTTGCAACATCATATCTTTGTGAATTTTCTGCATTGCAAAAGTTACAAT
This sequence comes from Ampullaceana balthica, assembly GCA_944989445.1. Taxonomy (NCBI): domain Eukaryota; kingdom Metazoa; phylum Mollusca; class Gastropoda; family Lymnaeidae; genus Ampullaceana; species Ampullaceana balthica. The sequence continues at coordinate 93,079 of CALYLW010000754.1, read as the reverse complement.
CAAAACAAAACATAGTTCCTGACTTGAAGTTGAAGATGAAATACGATGGAGTCTTTCAAGTATTACGCCTTGTTTGGATGTGCTATGCTCAAATGTGCAAGCTCAAGGCTCGCACTAAATGAACTAGTGTAGCAGTCTTACTAATACTAACTACTGTTTATGACTTAATTTTGTTTCATAGTAGGCAATACAATTTATATAAGACTTTAAGTATAAGACTAGTATAAGTGACATTATCTCATTACAAAAGAAAGCCCTTTCGATCAGTTTCCATTAACATTCAATATTTTTGGGAGCATGCAAATCGTAGCTTATTAGAATAGTTTTACTTACCAACCTAACATAATACTAGTAACTAGTTATAAACTAAGTATAATTATATACATTTCAAGCACGGGTGTAGCACAATAATTCATTAGTCGTTCGTGGCTAAGACAAAAAAATTTCAAGTGATTCTTGAACCTCAAAAGGTTGAGAACCACTGGATTAGCCTATTTATTTGCACTGATGTTTAGTTTAATTCCATAGTGGTCCATATTAATTGTTTAAATTTGTCTGGGGGAGTGGGGGTAGAGTTTGGGTGAGGCTGGGTGCATCAGTTACCCTAAAAAAAAAGCGATGGATTTTTAAAAATAAGTAAAATTGCAACTGATAACAATCTGCCCATCATTTAATAACTTTTCTCAAAAGCATAGGCTTCCTCTTACTCTTACCCCTTGTAGCTAGAATTGACTTGCCCCCCTCCTAAGCACCTGAGCTACATTGGACTTAAGTGATTAAGCAAGTACGGCCCCCGTGTTTTCATTTACCAAATATAATAATACTAGCCGGGTTACCCGGCGTCGCACGATTAAAATAATAGTCAACAGATTTTTAAAAAAAATATTTCAATTCATTCATTGAAAAACAATTTAAAAAATAAATTGAAATGTAATTAAAAATAAGTACATGTAATTTATATATTGCTTATATTAAGGCTTGTCGATAGACTATATTTTTGGTTTTTCCGTCTGGTGCAAAAATGAAAAGATTTGTTGGTGACCCAACTCTAGAACATGCCACATATAGCTGTCCGTGGGCAAAGCATGCTTCCTCAAGTACAATGCCTGCCACTTTTAAAGACTGTCCCTGTGCCTTGTTGATAGACATGGCAAATGCAAGCCTGATTGGAAACTGGAGGCGCTTGAAATCAAAAGGCATATCTGTTGGTATGAGTGGAATTCTTGGGATGAAGACATCTTCTCCTTTGGCGCAGCCTGTCAAAATTGTGGCTTCTATTACATGAGGTAAGAGATGCTTGATGCTCAATCGTGTTCCATTGCATAGTTTAGGGGGATCCAAATTTCTCAGAAGTATGATAGGAGCTCCGATTTTAAGTTCCAAGTTATGTGATGGCATGCCAGGAGGATCTAATGAATTCAAAAATTCTGTTGGATAGTAAACAGCTTGGGCCGGATCTGTAACCGTATCAATAGATTTGTAGTTGTTTGAAATGCCTGGTAGAAAATTTTGAATTTGAGAATTGATGCTGTTGACACTTGAATTCTTTGGAGCAAGAATGGCCCTTTCGCACAACCACTCAGGATTTTTAAACTGGTCTTGGATGTTTGGAAAAACGGCAAGTTTCAACTCTTCAAGTGACTTTGCTACAGTGCAAAAATTTGATGGGAAAGAAACTGTTCCTGATGCTGGGTCTACCTGCCACTTTCCATCGCCAAGTTGAAGCAATTGATGTGAGAAGTAGCCTGCTGCATTATCTCCATGTAAATGGACTCTCATGTTGGTGGTCAGAGTCATTTTCTTGACCTGTTTCCACAGAGTTGAAGCTTTGAGGAAGGCATTCAACTCATCGCTTGGTGTTGACCTTGGAATGACAGGCAAAGTTTGTCTAAAATCTCCAGCTAATACCACAACTGTTCCTCCCATTAGTTTTGTGTTTCCTTTTAAATCCTGAAGAGTGTTGTTCAAGGCTTCAAGAGCTCGCTTGTGTGACATTGTACACTCATCCCAGACAATGAGAGAACACTGTTCTAGTACCTTGGCCTTTCCTGATCCTTTTGATATGTTGCAGGTTACATTCTCAGAATGGTTCATGTTCAAAGGTAACTTGAAGGCAGAATGAGCTGTTCTACCCCCGGCAAGCAATGTTGATGCTATGCCAGAAGAAGCAACGGCTAGAGCAATACCTTTGTCTCGTCTGATTGTAGCCAAGAGCAAATTGATCACAAATGTTTTACCTGTACCTCCTGGAGCATCAAGGAATATGATTCCACCTTTTTTTGAGGTAACCAGTTCTAAGATGTGAATGTAGGCAGCTCTTTGATCCTCAACTAAACGTGGTTGATTTTCTGAGACATAGGCCATCAATTCATTTGTGTTATAATTTTGTTCTCGTAGAATTTCACTATTCTGAAGATTGTTTTCATTTCTTTGAGGCGTTGGTAACCCAAACTGGTCAAGGTTCCTTCCTGACATTGATACACACAAATCCTCCAACAACATAAGACACCTTTTGTAAATCTCATTAGAGAACTCAATTAGCAGTGTTTGATTCTCTCTCTTGGTTTGCAACATAATGTCCTCACTCAAATATGTTTTAAATGTATCCCAGAGAGCAAGTGGATTAGAAACAGAGCATGTTGTCAGCAAAATTGAAAACAGATGTCTCAAACGGGTAGGTGATTGAGATGTACACGCCTCCTCCATGGTCAAGACCCAATGGTGATCGTTTTCTAGTAGCCCTTGCATTTGGCAAGCTTCCCTAAATGTAGCACACACATGACCATCAACAGTTTTTAAGTCAGTGTAGGATGTTGGTCCTCTAACAACATGAAGTAGCATCCTCAAAAAGAAGCATTCTGCATTAGATGGGTGAACGGTGTACACACGTCCCAATGCATCTGAAGATTTTATCCCTGGATGATATTCAACATCTGCTCCTTGTTTTCGGCGTTTAAATAATTTTTGAGAAGCATTCCAAGTATAGTACCTTGGAACAACACAATAGAGAATGGTTTTTGCAAAGTCGTCTTGTTGGCACAGTTGAAAAAAAGCTGTCAAAGTTGTTCTTGGTGGCTCCAGAATTTGATGATATATATTTTCTTGGTTGAAGTATACTCTTTGCCCATTTTCAAGATGAACACTCAAGTGAACAACTGTTGGATACCGTTCATGAATTTGGAAATTCAAAATTCTCCAGACTGCTTCATTACTGCTGATGTAACGACCCATTAGAAATTTTTGCACCTCATCTGGATTCTCTTGGTTTCCTTCAAGACCAAAAACGGCCTGGTCACTTCCTTTATTGACGTACTTGCAGATGTATTTGATGGCCTTGACAGATTGGCAAGATTCGACATTTATGTGAGCTTGAAACATTTTTGTCAAAATTGGAGTGTAGGGAACCACCCATCTGTTGTCCATTTCTATTTCTTGATATGTTGAACCAACCTTCATTTTGATTTTTGCAGTAAAACCACCATCTCCTGGTTTACGGCGTCTGTACACAGGATAGCCATCTTCACCAGTTTTAGTTTCTTGTATCAAATTCCTTGGATATTTTTTTGAGCATTTCCCATCAACCATGCAAGCAGAGTTTCTGTTCAAGTTTCCACAGGGTCCATGCAGCATATTTTTCACAACAATTTCAAACAAAAAATTATCTTGTGTAGAGTTTGGTATTTCTGCTGAGATTACATTGTCAATTTGATTAGGTCGTAATTTTTTCATCAGCCAGATTAGGATGTGTGCATGGGGTAAGCCTCTCTTCTGCCATTCAATTGAGTACATCCAGCATCTCGTTTCACCATAGACATGACTTTTTGTAATGACTCCCATTAATTTTGATAGTTTTCGTTTGAAGACTCTAGCAACCAAATCATGTCGATCCACTGCTGATTGGCCAGGTAAAAGATGAGCCTGAATTTCTTGCCATAGTGGATTGCATGTAAAGGTGATAAACAAATCTGGCCTTCCATAATTTCTGACATAAGTCATAGCATCTTGAGTGTACTCATGCATGTGTCTTGGACTTCCTGTAAATGTTGCTGGCAAGATAACCATTTTCCCCAGATCATTTGGATTGGCATCATTTGCAATGGCATCTCTGAGGTGAATGTAGTCTTCAACTCTCAGCTTCTTTTGATTTAGACGGATGTAGAGCAAGCGTTCACTTTCAATTTTCGCGTACATATCTACGATGAATTGATGGAACAGCTGTCTAAATTTCAAGAGATGGTTATCTTCACCACTGCGAATCATGATTCGATATGCATAAAAGTCCATTGCTGTAACCTTTTTACCCAAAACATTGTTTCCCGTGTCTGGGTTTGTCTGAGGAATGCCAAAGGAGTACCCATCTTCACCTTGCCAAAACATTAGGGGATATTGCAGAGCATCATAAGAGCGATGAGTTTCTGCAACTCTTTGGAGAAGGTTGTTTCGCTTTTGAAGGACAATGTCACGTCTGTCAAATTCATTTCCTACCATGACAATGGCCACTTCATCAAATGTTGGTACATTGAACCGCCTTTGGTGTTCATGTCTTGGTGCTTTGTCAGCTCGTATCACAACTTTGTATTCATCAGTTGGCATTCTTTCTAGAGCTGTCTTGAAAATTTGAAGGTAGGCATTGTTTGCATGTAGGAGTTCTTGCAACTCCAAAACAACATTTTGTTGCAAGTCTGGAAAGTTTGCACATCTTTGTTGGACTTCTCTAGCTTGGTCTCCCATGAAATAGATCTGCAGAAACTGTGGTTCGCCTTCAGCTGGCAGCAGAGATCCAGCCCTGTGATAAATTTGGCCTTGAACTTTAAATGTTGGCATGAATCCTTGTTCACGAATTTCTTTGCTGGCACCAAAAGATGTCATTTGAAAGCATGAGTTGTATTTTCTGATGTTGGCTAGGAAGCGTTTAGACGTTTGAGATACACCTTGAAGCAAATGATCAAGTGGCTCAGGTGGATGTTGCAGAGTCTCTAGTTTAACTTTGCCATTTGAACAGCACATTCCAGGGTGCTCATCTTTCCATTTAAATGCACTGCAATGCTTGCAGATCAAGTTCATCTCACCAATGTTGACCTTTTCATGTTGATGGTATGGAATATCTGGGTCATATTGATGAGCAGCACCTTTTAGGTCTTGCTGCATTTCATTTCTTCTTCTGTTTAAATTTCCATTTCTCTGGTCTGCAAGTCTTATTTGGGTTTGTTTTTTTGTTTCATTTGCTCTTCTCATTGAAGATCTGACTCTTTTTTCATCAAGTCTTGCCTGTGTTTGTTTATTGGTTTCATTAGCTCTTCTGATTGAAACTCTTTCTCTCTCATCATCAAGTCTTGCCTGTGTTTGTTCACTGGTTTCATTAGCTCTTCTGATTGAAACTCTTTCTCTCTCATCATCAAGTCTTGCCTGTGTTTGTTCACTGGTTTCATTAGCTCTTCTGATTGAAACTCCTTCTCTCTCATCATCAAGTCTTGCCTGTGTTTGTTCACTGGTTTCATTAGCTCTTCTGATTGAAACTCTTTCTCTCTTATCATCAAGTCTTGTCTGTGTTTGTTCACTGGTTTCATTAGCTCTTCTTATGGAACCTCTTTCTCTCTCATCATCAAGTCTTGCCTGTGTTTGTTCACTGGTTTCATTAGCTCTTCTGATTGAAACTCTTTCTCTCTCAACAGCAAGTCTTGCCTGTGTTTGTTCATTCGTTTCATTTTCTCTATGTAAGGCTTGCTTCTTTGCCGTTTTAGAAACACGACCTAATTGAGTTTTTCTTTTTGGGGGCATGATTTCTCTGAAGAAAGATTGGAACATAATAGCTTATATATTGTTTTAGTGTACAACTGCTTTTAAGTATTTCCCTTTGTTAAAACTTTCTTCTTAAATACCATACTGAAGGTTCCCCCCCCCCTTTTAGCATCAATAAACTTATAAGTAACTTAGATAAATAAGTAACTTATAAGTAAATTATTAAATTAGTTTAAATTTTGCTACCCCATGACTATTTGTTTAATTCGGACACATCAATTGTGTTTAGACATTTGTAAAACAGGTGAAGTGTTAATTTAAGTTTTGGATATATAATTTGTTTAGTGATATTTTGTATTGATTATAAGATCCAAAAAAAAATATTCAGAAGAGATTTATTTAATTTAACCTTCACAAGATCAATAAATATATGTATTTAATTCATCCTTCTTAACATCAATGAACAGATGAATTTAATTTATTCTATTAGCACCACTAAATGGCTGAAAGGTATTAGATAAGCTAATATATAAACTTGTTTACTACTTCAAGTTTGGTTAGGTAGGGTTAGTTATAGTAAAATCTTAAAAAACACATTCTAAAGAGATTAATTTCATTTGTTCTTCTTAAGAATGTCAAGTTCTAATGATTTTTATGACTCACAAGGCTTCAACTCAATAAGTAAAAACACCATCAGAAGAATCAATATTTTAATTGAACAAAGAAATCCTTCAAGGCAAAATAATAACAACACTGTGCGTGCTCTCCGCTACAAAATCGTCCCTCTAGCATATCTCTCTATTGACGTCATCCCACACCAAACTACGTCACACCAAGCATGTGTCAAAATAGTGCGCACTGTGCAACAGTCAAACATTGACATTCCCAAAGCGGGAAAACCCCATCTAATATATAAAGATGAAAGTTTGTTTGTTTGTTTCTTTTGTTTGTTTTGTTACTCATAGAATGCCACACCGTTGGACCTAGGTGCTGAAATTTTGCATGGGACCCTCATTTGACCCGGGACAGGTCATAGGCTATGTAGTTTTTTTCTTATATAAAAAACTGACTCATCACTAATTGAATTCTCCAACTTCGCGTGTAGGTAGAAGCATGAAACTTTGGGAAGTTGTTGAGTAGCCTCTCACGACGATCATTTGCGTAAAAAAGTTGCAATTCAGTCATGGGGGCCGGGGGCACAAAGACGTTTTTTTCATTATATGGGCTATATGAAAATTGATATTTAAATATTTTTTTTGCTCGTTACCACCACGGAAGTGTACTTAACAACCACCCAGAGTTTTATGCTTCTAACTACACGGAATTAGTGATCTTTAGGTTCACTTGTGTTAAGTTTAATGACTTTCTTAATAAGTTCGTTAGCTAAAGTTTAAATAGTTAATTTGTTTAGCTTATGTAAACATAAAATTATGTAAACATGAAATGACAACATAGGTCCTAGGCCTTTATATGCATGTCAAGATCATTGATTCTTATTTTTAATAAGTAAGTTTATAGTAATGAGCAAGTTTTATTATGTTGTTGAAAATATTCAAATAGTTATTTGTTAAGTATGTATGTGTATGCAACGATTTACTTTCTTCTTATTTTTTTGTATTTCTCTTGATTAACTTCATTTAGTGCCCTCCCCTTTTCTATACTAATAAAAGCCTAAGCCCCCTCTCACTAATGGTCCAACTTCCCATTTGACTAAAAGTCTGTAAAATTTACGAATCATACTAAAAACAATTAAGCACGACTCAACTCTGAACTAAAAGTAATTAGTAAAAATCGCCCTTTATCTAATTTCCAGAAACAAAAACAGGAATTTTTTTTTACAAAATATAATGTCTTATCTCAAAACGGGAATCAAAAAAGAATTGTATCCCTTGGTGAAACAGCAACATATAAGATTTTGGAATCCATCGCTAAATGGACCGTTTTGTAGAAAGGGACAAAAGTGAACAAATTATAGTCAATTTTTAGTCAATTAAAGTTAATTTAAAGGCGGGCGCTTAAAATGAAGTCTTATAATGCAGTACTGCTCCAAAAATAAATTGTATACTTTTTGATAGTCTTTATTTATTAGTGTTTTAATATGGAAATGATATATAATGCTTTTTTTTATATTTGTCTCTATGTTATACGATTTAAATTTACGGCTTTTATGTAATAGGTATAATTTTAAAAAAGAATTCAAGTATGTTTTGGACCATGTTTCCCGATGGGACATCATAGTTTGTAAATTATATTTCAAACAACAGATTTAGTTTCTGCAAAATAAATAAATTATTTACGAAATAGGAAAAAAAGATGCTATGTTTGACTAAACATCTATTTTTAAAATGGCTTTTGTTATTCCGCAACAGCGTAATGACCATGGCATATTCAATTCGCCGCCCAACTTAATTAATTGCTTATAGGTTCACTTGTATTGAGTTTAATATGCTTATGTTTATAAGTCCGGTAGAAAGGTTTAAATTGTAAATTTATAGAGCGTATGTAATAAAAAAAACACAGCATTGGTCGTAGGCTTTTATATGCATGTAATATTCCTTGATGATTTACGTTAATAATTAAATTTAAGGGATTGAGCAAGTAAAATAAGCAAGAAAAATTAATATAGAACACGCATCAAATTTTAAGAAAAACAAACGTATAGTTCCTCTAAATTACGATTAAGCTTTTTTGACTTGGGCAATTTCTTTTATTTGTTTAAATTAAAATTTGAGTCATTAGAAACAACATAATAAAACTCTTAATTTAAAAATAAATACCATACATCGTGTGACAAATGTAATGAAATAGTGTTAACAGATCTATAATATCAAGAAAGTATTTGTATAAAAGGCCACTGTTTTGTACCGCAAGGCCAAAACAAATATGAATGTTATTATAATAAAATTACACTGCTCACTTTTAGATGCGTACACGAAAAGGTGCGCACCGTAATTTGACAATAAAAGATTTTTGAAAGCGCACAGCTAAAAATAAAGTATTGTAAAAAATAACGCACCAAAATGAACTCGTTTTGAATGCCCGCATGAAGCTGTTCAATATCGAAATGAGAATTTATTTTGTCTTTATTTGGCTCTACATTTTCTGATTATGGGCCCCCTTACCCTAGGGGTGGTCACCTGGGGTTGAAACATAGCCTACGACCTGTCTAGGGTCGAATGAGAGCCCCATGCAAAATTTCAGCATCCTGGGTCCAACGGTGTAGATTTCCATTGGTAACAAACAAACACACAAACAAACAAACACACAAACTTTCATCTTTATATATTAGATTTATTTTCTGATTTTATTTTGGCATTTAGGTCATAATAATAATTAATGTGAAAAATGATAAAAGACCGTAATTGTTTCCAACTTCCGGAAGGAAGTAGTTGTCTTGTCCTAGTTTCTGCTACTACGTGGACTGAGGTTTTCTGTGTAACTTGCTATACGCAAGCCGAAGATGCCTAAACAAAACGAATTAATTGATAAAGCTGAGGATGTAGCTGATCAGGTATTTTATTTGGCTATTCATTTAAAAAATCACTTACGTTTTAAACATTACTTTCAAATATTATTCTTGTTATTAGTAGCATAAGGCAAAGAGCAATATCAATATTGAATATGCAGTGGCAGTAGTCTTACTGAACTTAATCTTACTTTTATTTTTAATTTAGACTTTGACTTAAGATTCTATTTTTTCTTTTTAAACTTCAAACTGTTAGGCCTATTCTTATAAAATATAACTTATTGAGTGATATTAGGACAGATTTATAGATAAGCCAAGCTGCGTTTGTTAGTATAAATCAGGTTAGACCTATTGGTAAATTCCGAGTTGACGTTCCCACATTCATGGCCGCCATCTTTGTTGCTATGCAAACGGGACACGAAAATTGGAAAATTCAACTATTAAAATTCTAATACTAAACCTAACCTTAACCCTAAATTCATAATTATATCTATACCTAACCCCAAACCTAAACTAACAAATAAAAATTGGTGCCGTTAACTTGCACGGTATGATACCGTGTAAGTTAGTAAGAAAAATAACTTGCACGGTATGGTCCCTGTGTAAGTTAGTAAAAAAATAACTTGCACGGTACGGTAATGTTTTAATGTAAAAAATAGACAACTAAACCTAACCCTGACCCTAAAACTAATAATTACAATATAATTGTAATTATAAGAATGTTGTTAAATTGATTTAATTAGTTTTAGTCCCTGCATTACTGTATTTGTTTTTCTATTTTAATGTAAAAAATAGACAACTAACCCTAACCTTGACCCTAAAACTAAAAGATCTAATTTAATAGTAATTATAAGAATTTTAAATTGATTTCAATATATTTGTTTTTCTATTTTAATGTAAAAAATAGACAACTAACTCTAACCCTGACCCTAAAAGATCTAATTTAATCGTAATTATAAGAATTGTAAAAAAATAAAAAATTTAGTCTCAACCGAAAATCGAACCCATGCCTGTCCTTTTACATTCCGTTCATCAGTCCAACTCTCAATCATGAGACCACGGAAGTTCGGTACTTTTGGTGAATTTTAAAAAGTTATAAATAACTGACTACAAAACCGCCTCTGCGCATGCGCAAATACCGTGTAACTTAGAAAAAAATAGCTTACACGGTATGATACCGTGCAAGTTAACACTACGGAAAAATTATAAAACTAAACCTAAATAACGCAGGAAGTGAACGCAGAATTAATTGCTATATAACTCATGTGGGAACGTATAATCTGATTCACCTGACCTATTTAATGAATGAAAATGAAATATGAAATAATCACTACTAAATAATAAATGCATTTGAAAATTTAAGTAAATAAATAATAATAATGGGGTAACGGGTTAGAAAATAATAAATAGGCTGTTTATTGTTGTCAATGTTGTCCTGGCTTATTTGTTATATTTTTGCTGAATTGAAAATCTTAGCCCCTACTCATACTCCCACTCTCTACTAATCTACTTTCTATAAAAATGGAACCGGAAACCCTGTTCCCATGTCATAGCCCTATCACTAGTACCACTCATTATCACTAAAGCTAAAACGGGAACACCACCAATTTTGACTGGATGAGGCTCATGTATTTGATTACCATTACCAGTAATTAGTAATAATTTTAATTGGACCTGTTATTATAATTAATTAGGCCTAAATAGGCTCTGACTCTGGTCTATGTGCATATGGTAAAAATAATAGTCTAATTTGCCGTATATTATCTTATCTATACAGACGCTCCTTCTATGCAGAAGATAGTTGCGTCCACAGACCATGACAGATGATCTGTTGGCAAGTGATGCAGCAATCACAGGCCACGGCTTTGTGGGTTCCACGCATTACCCAGCCGCCTAACTACATGTAGTGTTAGGTACCCATTCGGAGCGGGGTGACTCAGGGACGCCCTAGGCCCCGGGAACAGACCCTTGCCTTCACACGGATTCGAACCCGTGACCATCGGTACGACAGTCCAGTGCGCTGCCACTCGACCACCGCGTCCCCCGCGTATATACTCGAGTATAAGTCGAGTTTTAAATAAAAAATTTAAAGGCCATAATCAGGGGGTTGACCCTTATACACATAACTCATTTTATAAAAGAAATCAGTTTATCGTAACGATCGTTAAAGAAATGTAAAATTCTATTTTCAAGTGACAAATCAGGGGGTCGACTAATACTCGAGATCGACTTATACTCAAGTATATACGGTAAATACTAATGTAATACTAGTTATTTTATTTTTTAAAAATATCAAATGAATGTAAGAAAAATACAGTAATAGTAAATTGTAAATAACAGTACAAAAAGTGAAACCAAATTCAAATATCTATTTTAATAAGTAGTTATTGCGATATTGATTTTCAAAATTATGGGTTTGTTTGTATCTATCTTACATCTTCTTCCATTTATCAAGGACCCCTAATCAATACTTTAATCATTATGGTTCCTGTAAAAAGTTGATGTTTTGTACATACGCTGTGAAGATGATGCTTTGTAGTAAGGTTGTTAAGACCGCTCTTTTTTGAGGACCGGTTAACCGTTAAAAAAAAGACTGGTTAACCTCAAGTCCCCACATGCCTTATGTTTTGAGAACCAACGAGAGAATGTTTTCGCCTCGCGTCATCTGATGGTGGCATCAAGGCCCGCTTCCCCTGCTTGCGTTCAGCTCTTTTTTTGCAATGCCCTTAATTCAGTATAATTCAGCAAATTTAAAAAAAATAAAAATAAATCTTCCAAAGAATTAAGTAAACTGATGGTTTATAGTCAATTTTTAATTCAGGTGTTTTATTATTTTTTTTGAGGACTTGTGATTAACCGTTCCAAATGAAAGGACCGCTTAAACCGTTACCTAAAGTTAGCGAGGTATTTTTCCTTACTTTAAAAAACCTACGCCTTGCCTCGTCCGGTGGGACGTCCTCTCTTGTGTCTTGTGTGTGATGCTGATCAACTCGCGAATTAAAAAATAATAATAATAAAATTACAAAGTTTACGGGGTAGACAGTGATAATAAAATGGAATTTATTTAAATACCATATTATTTTTCAATCGTCAACTCGCCAGAATTATTGAATTTTGCGGCTCACATGACGTTCCTCGTCTTTTTCATGTTCCAATAGGGTTTGAGCTACACTCGCTGTAGGACCGATTAATTGCCCTTTATCTTTGCTACGTCTATCAAATGACACTCGTAGGTACTTCACTAAGTGGCTCGCACCGATCAATGTTTTGGATGCGGAAAACGCACTTTAAACCGGTGACCAGAGAATGCAGATAGGTCACGGGGTCATATGCTTTTATAGCTTTCTTTGTCTTTATAAGAAACAGACTATAATTAATATAAATCGAAACAGTCGCAGCCTTGACCGTTGTTCACATCAAATGCACACTGTGGGTTAGTTCTCGTACAGTGCCTCAACAACTAAGCAAATTTTTTAAAAATAATTTTTTTCTTTCTTTTGTAGACGAACTAAGCTAATAGTGATGACGTGTATTATATTTATATACCGGAATATGGAGAAAGCGATTTGATGTCACTGTTGCTCGCGTTAGTCTCGTATGCTGCCCTGCATCTTAACCGTAACACAACAAAAACGAACTCCTGGTAATAAGCTAATACAGGCTTATTGAAGTTGCGGTTGACCGATCCTGATCTGAGGACCGGTTAACCGTTAACAACCTTACTTTGTAGGGCTGCTTATTGTGGTTTTAGTGCTAAAAGGATGAAGAACGGGAGGCAATAGACATTTATGTGCCGATTGTTGTCAACTCAACTGACCCCTTTGGAAACTAGTTCCAGTCCTGTCGCTGGACTGCCTCTAATTTGTTTATGGTCTTCTGGGTGTTCGAGTATGCTTTCGATTTATAATCCATTATCAACTGGACAAAGGCTTTATAGGTTTTTCTTTTACTCTTGAGTTTCCCACCCTAAGGCTTTGCTTTAGAAACCCTTGTTTACTGTTTGCCCAACTACAAACAATATCAATATGTTGCAAAAATTTACTATGGACATGTGAGTCAAAATGTCCAATAGCCAATGGATTTATTGTGGGCCTAAATACCACAATTAATGTTAGAATAGTCCTTTTAGGATGGAATAAGCACTGATGCACAAAAATCGCTCTTGTTCTCTTCTGCTTAAATTTTTTCCCATTCAAATTTGTTAAAGTCTGCCTTAATTTACCAAATTACCTTAGTTTGAAGGAAAAGGTAGGTTTGTGAGCAATGTGGAAATCACTATTATGCTCGTGCAATGTTGTTGTTTTTTTTTGAGTGGTTGATACAGAACACTTTATGACAATTATTGGAATTTCGATGATAATAATATCCCAATTAAAATTTAGATCCTACAAAATTAGGCAATAAAATTGTTTGTGTTCAAAGATGAGTTTAAAGTCAAATTAAAATGTTAATTTTTAAACTTAAAATGCCAATAGACATGAATGTTTTCAGTTTTAAAATGCACTGTTACTTTTGTTGGAGGAACAAGCCTTGGTCAAAACAATTCCATAAGCACAATAACCAAAAACAGCTTTGGAAGGCATTGAAATTAGCTAATGACACAATTTACAAAGTTTTAATAAATCCATGCAATATTCTTTGGGTACCGGGTATTAGATTTAATTTATTTGATAACTTTGTGGTTTTTTTTCTCCAGGTATTACGATATTCCAAGCATGTTCTTCCCCATTTAGCTAGATTTTGTCTGATTAGCACATTTCTTGAAGATGGAATAAGAATGTGGACACAGTGGAATGAACAAAGAGATTATATGAATGTCTCTTGGTCATGTGGTGCCTTCCTGGCCACAATGTTTGTTATTACCAATTTACTTGGCCAGCTAGTTGGATGTGTCATGGTGCTCAGTCGACAGAAAGTTCCTATTGCTTGTGGAATTCTCTTTGGTATTATTGCTTTACAGGTAACGTAAATTAAACAGCATGATTCTATTGTTTTAATAATTAAACAGTATGATTCTATTGTATCCATTGTACCAGAAAGCAAATGTTTCATATCAAGTTTAAATTACTGTTATATCATATAATTTATAAGCAAATCTTATTTTTACAAGATAATAGTGTTGGCAGCCATGTAATGTATAGTATAAAAAATGATTAATTTAATCTGAGGTAGACACAGATAATTCATTACAGGTACACTAGTTGTTTTTTTTTACTTTTGAGTGTTGAGAATCTAATGTGAAATTTAAGGAGTCCTCTGAGTCCTGACTCTTCCCGTTTCTTCCTTGTTATACACTTTCTAAGGTACAAAGAGCTTAAAATGTTTGTATCATTGGTTTTTTTTTATTCAACAGACTATTGCGTACAGTATCATCTGGGATCTTAAATTTTTAATGAGGTATTTATATTCATTATAATATCTAAGAATATTACACTGGCATTATATGTACTATTTGAAATAATCTTTTCGTATTCAATTTTTTATTCATTTTCATTTAGTGTTTCCTCAAGATTAAAAAAAAATAATTATACTTGTTACAGAAATCTGGCACTTGCAGGTGGTGTGTTGCTATTGTTGGCAGAGAATAAAGCAGAAGGCAAGTCTCTATTTGCAGGCCTCCCATCTTTGGGTGAGAACAATCCCAAACAGTACATGCAGCTCAGTGGAAGGATTCTCTTAGTCCTTATGTTTCTTACCCTTCTACGATTTGAAATGTCTGTCATGCAGGTAGGGAATATGATATAATTTTCTAAAGCCACTAACTGTATTTCCATCGTGTTTGTAAAACTGTATTTTGTTTTTATGTACATGTGACTATTGTTCAGTCGAGCTCAAAAGCTTCATTCATTAAGAATGGAGAATAGTGGGTTGGGGAACTTAATTATTACAGTGGGGCCCACTTAACTCGAGCCCGGTTAACTCGTCAGCTCTATTAAGTAGTTTTTTTTTGGAACCGCCAAATTCTCTCTTTGTTCTTGCATTTTTTCATCGGTTAATTCGATTTTTTAAAGTCACCAAGCCCTAATATTTCGAGCACAAAAGTGTGCCAAATTTGCAACTTAACGTCGGTTAGCTCGATCCCCGTCTGGTTGCCTAGCAATGCACTTTGGCATTTTTAGTTCAAAACAGTGTGGACATCTCGCTCTCTTCGAGACTTCCGGCTATTGTGTGATTCTACGAGATTTCAATAAAAATTACCGGATGTTTTTACTTTCAAATTGATTCCGTGTTTGAATTAGTTTGAGTATGTATTCACCAGAGGTACTCGAAAATCACGTTAGTGGTCTTTAATTCGTCATTATTTCGCTGTGCATGTAATATTATTATTAAACATAATTCATTTTTTGATGCATTAATCATTTTATTTTTTAAGATAAACAAATATCTTTAGAAAAGAAAATAAAGGTTTGTATCGAGAATCGACGGTGGTTTTTATATAATTAAATAACAAATTATTATTATTCTTTTAAAAGTTTGTTGTTGCTTTGTTACCAGTAAGATACGTAACTGTGACTAACACGCGCGTGACGGTGAAATGAAATCATTTTCTTAATATTCTAGTATACATATAATATACACGTCATCCCTGTTGTAGGTCGAATTCTGATACGGTCAAGGCCGCATTTGTTACTATTTATATTACAAGTTACACATATCATTTGATTGACTGAGGAAATTTGAGTGTGGTCTCATAGTGACAGATATCCTGCACGTCAAAAGCATTAAACTTAAAATTACCAAATTGATATGTTTATTTTTTTTTAATTTCGCCGATTCGACGGGCATTGCAAACGCTAGCGGCGGTGACATGCCACGCCACACGCGCCATGGGACGAGGAGAGGCGAACAATTTGACCTTAGTAATAGTTTGGGCCGACAATTATAAACTGGTACTGGTAACTTTTTTATTTATTAAATGGAATCGAAACATGACCACAAAGACGTAATCAAAGTCATTTACTTCAGCAAAAAAATTATATATATAAAAATTCCCAACTAGCACAGTATATATTTATAGTATAGAGATTATAACTTTTTATTCATTATGATCATTAGAAGTTGTTTCTCTGTCTTAAAATAAATTATAAGAATTGGGACTACAAAGCTGTTATGAAATAATGTTTTAACACACATATATCAACCAGTTATGAATTAAAGTTAAAAAATCTATTAATGGTATAGGTGGGGTTGTTCCCCGTTGTCTGGGATGATTTCTTATAAATATATAATATTTTAATAACTTTTCAAAAGCTCACATTTTAGATTAAATGAGAACAAAATAGCAAGAAAACTTTTTTCTTGCTGCTCAGGAAAATTTAAATTGTTAAAGACTTAAAATGAATTTTAAAGATGGGTTAAAATTAAATAAAAATCTTGAAATGCCAGCTAATAAATTTTATATACAGTCAAACCTGTCATATCGAGTTTAATGTGTTCCAGAGTCTTACTAGTTAATCGAAACACTCGTTATATGAAATTGTTTGTCCCATACAAATCAATGTAAAATACAATAATCCGTTCCATGCTGAAAGAAAATACTCATTTTTCAAAAATGTTTATTAACATTTATTTAATTAAAATTACTTATGAATTGTCAAAGAGTGACACAACTAGAATACAATTTAGATTTGAAACAAAAAACGTAAACAAAAATATGAATTTATGATAAATTCCAAAAAGACATTTGTTTTTGCCGACGCATCAAAATTTGACGAACATGTGTCATAACCGTTTCGTAGACATTCTTGACACTCCATTTGAAGCATCCATCCCCTTAATTGTTCTTGAGAATATTGCAGATTGTTGATGTTGGCCAATTGTAAGTGCACGCTAGATTAGCCAAGCTTACACTTACAACTTGTTCTCGCTTCCTCAATGGTTTTTCTTTTCATTTCAACAGTTGTTTTTTTTCTCTATCCACTATGTAACACAATTTTTGTTCCTGGCTTCTAAGTATTATATTTCAGCTGCTTATATCTAAAGTATGTGAAAAAATGACTTCATTAAGCACAAACTTTGCTTTCACAACAACAGCACAAAGAAAACTCATTTTTTTGTGAAAATAGAACGATTTTTTTTTCTCGTCATTATGATGATGTAAAAAACAAAAATTGCACAAGGAATAGACAAACACAGTCGGAAACCACTCAACAAGGTTCAGAAATGTGGAAATTTTCTAGATTTACTATTGTATTGTGAATCACTCTCTCGAAGTAGCCCCCAAATGTAGTCCCCCATCATATTTTCGTTATACTGTCCTTGGTAACGACGTTCAAAATCCAATATATCTTGATGAAAGCGCTCGCCTTGCTCCTCGGAGTAAGCGCCCATGTTCTCCTTGAATTTGTCGAGATGCGAATCAAGGATATGGACTTTCAGAGACATTCTGCATTCCATTTTGGCGTAATTCTTCATGAGAGTCTGCACCAACTCCACATAGTTTTCAGCTTTGTGATTACCTAGGAAGCCCTGAACAACTGCAACGAAACTGCTCCAAGCCACTCTCTCCATCCTGTTCAACAGCTTTGCGAAATCCTTACATTCTATGATCTTCTTGATCTTTTGTCCGAAGAATATACCAGCCCTGACCTTAGCCTCGGACAGCTTTGGAAAAAGATCTTGGAGGTATTGAAATGCTGCTGACTCCTTGTCAAGAGCAGTGACTGATTGCTTAATGAGGGCTAACTTGATGTGCAGTGGTGGCATAAGCACTTTATGAGGTTCTATCAGCGGCTCCCACTTCACATTGCTCTTCCCAACAAAAAACTCGGTCCGTTGTGGCCAGTCCTTTGTGCAATAATGCGCCTTAGTGTCAAGTTGGAGAATCTTTGATGCCGCTTGATCTGATCCGTGGCTTGTACGCTATCATCAACCAAGTTCCACTGTTTGAGCCTGGATATCAGAAGCTCAGCATTCGATTTCGTAAGCCCGAGGTCCCTAATTAAATCGTTCACGTCTTTCTGGTTAGGGAAGTACGGCTTTCTATCCCAAACTTCATCTGTGGAATCGTAGTCCATATCTCCAGTATCTGCCTCGCTATCTGACTTCTGCTGTCTCCTGAAGATGGTTGATGACGCCTAGGAGGAGTCGGAACTGGCAGATCAGGGCTGTGTGGTACTGGGGCGATGGAAGAAGGTACGTCCGGATAAATGATCTGAGGGCATTTTTGCCGGTGCACGATTTTTTGGGTTTACCATGCAGAAGTAGCAGTTGCTTGAGTGGTCCGTTGGCTCTCGCCAAATTCGAGGGATAGCAAACTTCTTGGCTAGCTTCTCTCCTCTGTACCAACCTGTAACATAGCACATAATAATACATAAGAATTATAATAATTTGAGGGCAGGAAATTTCAAAATATGGAACGATTTCAAGATGGAACGTATTTGCCTACAGTACGCGACTTATGACAAAACTTTGTAAATTACAACTCTTTGAAATGAACTAGATCTAAAGCATTGAAATTTTATAAAAATAAAATAAAACACATCTAAGCAAGAAGCAACTGTTCAGTTTACCTTCAAGTGTTTTCTTGCAATATTCGCATGTGAAATGCGGTGCACAAGATTTGTCTTGGTCCCCGACCAGCACGCCGAAGTATTCCTTGTAGGCCTCGCACATTATACGACTTGCTTCCACGGAATACTTTTTCGCTCTTGTCTTTATGAATTGTCCGCACACGTAGCAGAATGAATCGGCTGGATGCAAACAACCTCTTGATGTCATATCAAATAAATAACTTCTCTTCAACTACGAATCGTTGACCTTTCAGTCTGCAATAAAACGAATTGGAATCTTGGTTCGAGACACCTGTGCTTTTATACTTGTACAGCTACTTTTGGAACGTTCAAGAACGTTCTAGACAGTTCTGGAGAGTTTCTCGAAAGTTCTGGAAGTTTCTTTAACATTCTAGAGTGTTCAGGAGAATTGTAGAAACATCTGGACAAATCTAGCAGTTCAGGGAGGATGCTCAGCATTGAAAGCAAATCAATAATTTTCTCGAAAACACGCGATTTTCCAAATTTCAATGTCCCGGTCACAGAAGCAAAGTTTTTCTGGAATAACAGCAATTTCCTTTCTTTTCTAGACCTAACGGGTTAGGAAAACACACTTTCAACCCAGGAACAGAAAAAAAGTGAAAATTTGTTACATAGTGTTATGATTGTCTTCTTGTGTTTTTTTTAGAATAATACATTGGGGCCAAAGTGCCAGCAAATGAATTTATAAGAAAAAGGGACTCTTCCTTTCTGCGTCACTCGTTATGCGAATCTTCGCTCGTTAAGGGAGCAACTTTTTCAAAAAAATGTTGCTCGTTACGCGAAAATCTCGTTATGAGTGGTGCTCGTTATGAGAGGTTTGACTGTAGATATATATTTTTTTCTTACCTCACCTTATTAGTAGGAAGACTTTTCCAGAAACTTTTTTCAAATTAAATAGTGTTTAATTTTGAAGTAGTTCTTTATATTAGATGGTACAATTTTCTAAAATTAATACGAATTAATTTTTAAAAATTGTACCATCTAATATAAAGAAATGTACCTTGCTTATTCAAATATTTATTCAGAAAATTTTGAGGTATGGCATTTCTCCTGATCAGAACCATAGGGAGATTCTCGTTATGCTTGCTGTTTTAATAAGTCAAAGAGTACACATTCATTGAATAAATGTCCATCTAAGATTAAATAATTAAGCTGGGCTGTTAGCAGGATTGGGTTAGATTATTCGTGATTCTTTTTTGACTATCATTATCATTTCATTTTTTCTATGCAAATTGTTTTTGTATTCATCCATAGTTTGAAAAGCAATTATTTTTTTTTATACCAGATCATTCAGAATTTGATAGGCACCACACTGATCATCTGTATAGCCATTGGTTTCAAGACAAAACTCTCTGCCCTGGTTTTGGTTCTGTGGCTGACCGGCCTCAATGTTTACTTCAATGCCTGGTGGAACATTCCAGATTACAGGCCCATGCGTGACTTCCTGAAGTACGATTTCTTCCAGACAATGTCTGTCATTGGTGGTCTCCTACTTGTGGTAGCTTTTGGTCCTGGTGGTGTAAGCATGGATGAGCATAAAAAGAAATGGTAGTTAGAGCTAGGCATTATTAATTCATTTTAATTCATGAGTCATTCATTAACAACCAACCGACCTTTGCTTAGTTGACAGTTGTGTTGGATTGTCTGGATATAAAAGTCAATGCATTGTATCAAATATAAGAAACGAATTTCTATAATTCTGTAGAAATTGAGCTAGGTCTGGTTCAAAAAACTTATCTGTATACATATAGTTTTAAATAATAAAAAATATCCTTTTTGTATTAATTGCTTCAACGCATGTATTCATATATTATGAAAGAGAGACGGATGATGCATGCTAACATGAAACTCAATAGAAATGTCGTGTTTGAGTTCATAAAGTCTGCTAATAAATTTTCCACAGTGTGTAAATACAAAATAGAAAGTTGTGCCTAAATAGTCCTTCATTGTATTCCAAAAACTCTGCTGTCTCCAAAAATACATGAATCATTTAAGTATTCAAATAGTTTAGGTCGCTGTATCAAACTTTGATAATCAAATTAAGTTCAAGTACCAAAACGTACTAAGTAATAAAATAGATATTGAAGCTCAAAGCATTGTTTACTTTGAACCCAAAACAATATTTTATTTAAAAACCAAATTAACATGGTGGTGGGTTAAAGGTGTTGTTTTTTTTAAACATAGACTAATTCTGCACTACCATTTGTGAATGTGGAGTAATTTTCAAACAGGTGAATGTTGTGCAGAAATATGGTGCTGGAGTCTTAATAAAAAGTTGAAACAGTTGTTATAATATTAGCATGTTACTGTACAAATTTGTGTTTCATTAACACAACTATTCTGGTCAATTTTCGTTATCTTTTGTATAAAAGAAACCATTTTTTTTTCACTTGATGTGAGAAGTGAGTTTTAAAAAATTAAAGTAATTTTTTAATGTCATATTTGAAAAAGTTGGGAATACAGAGCTCCCTGGATTTAAATAGGCACTGTACGTTATCACTATTAGTTTGTGCTGTTGAATTTAGTTTTGATTGTTGTGGTTATGATGTTTGCAAGAAATTCTAGCTGTGTCCTTTTTTATTTAAATTTAAAGAAATATTTTTTTAAAGTTTACTTATCATTATGAACCAATGCTGTAACTATTTATTGGCATAATCAGAGTGTGGCCGAGACATATATTCCGTTTGTTTCTAGATTATGATGTAGAAGGAATACAGAATTTCTAGAATTAAGAAGCGATAAGTTACAATTTAATTTAAGGTCATTATAAATTAAATTTTACATTACAAGCCATCCATTGCTCTCACCATTCTTGTTAAAATATGGATTTGTAAATCAAGCATTTACTTTGGTACTTATTTCATAAATTAGGCCAGATAAGGGCGGAATCATCTTTCTGACAGATCAGAAATTAATTGTGTCTTTAGCGTGAAAAGTTTTGTTTCCTCCGAGTAAATAGGGTTTCGTTTATTTCTCTGTTGCAAGGACGTATGCTTTGACTTATTATAACATGACATTTTATGACTGGGATGAGTCAATCTTACCACATAAGATTCTGTATGCCAGGGATGTTATCTCATGTCAAGTGCAATTGTTCATTTACAGCTTTACAACCCTTGATTTTTGCTCCCACCTTAGCTCTTAAGTTGGTCCCTTAAAGTTACAGCATTGTCCTTGTAGATTTCTGCATGCTTTAATTCTAAATATGTGGATCATATTCATATACACATAAATACAACCAACGTATGGTTAAAGTGAGGATGCATAAGAAAAGTGTGGATGCTTTAAAAGTGTGTTAACAAGAGATGAATTGTAAATAATATCAGATCAGATTCTCTTGGGCCACTTATCAAGATTCCTCAAGTAACTTTTTCTTCCTTGCCCATATTTTTATGTCAAAATATGATTGCATCTTCTTGTTTTAGAAAATAAATTATTGTCAATTTCATAAAATATGTTTTGTTTTGTTAATTTTAAATGCTTGATACAATTTTTTTGTTGAAGTTAATATTTATGATATAATAATTATCATGGTTAATTATCAACATTTCTATAGATTAATTAAGTGACCAGGGTATATTTGGACTTGATTATTTTAATATATACGAAATTTAAATTGATTATGCAAAGAAAAGTATCAATCATTTTTTTTAAAAAATATTTTAATTTGCTAGTTCTGATTCTTTGATAAATGAAATTAAATAACTATTTTTGTTAATGGTCCTGAAATAAAAAAAAAGGTTACTGAACTGTGAAATCAGAATTATACAAAGTTTCAAATAGATTTAAACTATTCCATTTTTAGTAATAATTATAGGTTTATTTAATATCACTCATGCCAGTAGCATGGACATACTAAGACTACACCGGTTCTCTGTGAACACTTTGCTTCCACACTGCTTTTGATTGTTATTGTACTGTGCAGGGCTGCCCAACTGATGGCAGCAGTGTGAAAGACATTGAAAAATCAACAAGGATTTCCTCTTTAACATAACATTTATTATATCTTATCTGCAGTACTATTAGATAGTTATTACCTGAATTTTGTTAAGTACCTTATTCATTGGTGTGTACAATGTTATATCACAAACAGCTTCTGTTTTCTTTATATCATAAGTGAAAGTGACAATGGTGTACATTAAAGAATGGTTAATTATGTTAAGAGTATCCACTAAAAAAATGTAAAAGCAATTTTAAAATATCAATGTCTAGGTTTATAAATTAAGACCCGAGTTGGTTTCAAGTTTGGACCTCCCTCTTTGTATAGTAATATACTTAAGTTATTATAATTTTATCCATAATCTTAATATTGAAATAGTATTAAACTATTTCATGGAAAAATTTTAATTAAAAAAATTATGTTTTACCTTGCAAGATTTATTTTAAAATGTATAATTAAATCTACCTGATTATTTCATCCCAGTAGCTCTATGACTTATAAATATTGGCTCAAAGACTTGTAATTATATCTTATCCCACAGATTTTTATAAGTTATAAGGTGTGTAATGTTTTATAAGGAATTTTTAAGTTTTAAAGCCAGCATACAAATTACACAAGAGATGTTTGAGAAGTAAACTTTTGAGTGGCTCCCAGGAAAAATTACTTCATTTTATTACGATTTTTTAAAGGGAATATTTGTTTTTATCCAACATTTTTACAATTATGATCTACTTTAGACTTTTTCTTGGAATTGGTATTAAAAAACATATAATTTAATGATAATCCTCAATTCCAGACTTTACTGTGAGGTGTTTTAAATAAAGCACATGCTATTTTCAACTGAATAGATATAATAAGATGAAAACTAAAATTAAAACTATAAAGTGAAGTGTGTTACAGATCACATGTTATTCTACAAATACTTGTTTGTATAATGTACTTTTTTTTCAATCTGTTTAGATCTACTACTGCAAGTCATGACATACATACATTGGTCTTTATTTAATTAAATTTTCAAAAATATAATGTCAACTTTGATGTTGAAATTTGATGGTTTGACCTTTTCACCTTCTACTATATGAAGTTAAGCTAAAAAATGTTTAGCTTTTGTTTGAATAAAGACAAGCTACTTTACTTAGTTTAAAATGATATGTAACTGATATAAAATCAGCTTCTCTTATATTATTTATTAAAATTAAAAAGAAGATACATTGTTGGATCACGTGTGTTTTTAGAAGACCTGTGTTATGTAAAATGCTTACATGTTATTTATTTATTTATACCCAGTAATAAATGGTAAATCTTTATGGTTTAGAACACTAAAATAAAATACATGATCTCTTATGGAAAAAGAGCATAATACACTAATTACATAGTTAGTTAGTTAGTTAGTTATTTCGTCTCGGGCCGAAGACACGGATTTCCATTTACCACGATCCGTCGCCAATTGTATTAGGTCTTGATTATTTCTTAGACCCATGGTTGAGCTTTCTCTTTTTATTGTTCTACGTAGGGTTTCCTTTGGTCTTCCTTGTTTTCTTTTGCCTTTTGGTGTCCATATGAAAGCCTGATGGGTGACTCTTCTCTTGTCCAGTCGAAGAACATGACCAATATAATTCCAATGTATTCTCCTAAATATTCTTGGTTGGTTTCTTCTCTTATTGTTTCATTTGATTTAAAATCACTCCATTTTATATTCAAAATCTTTACAAATTATTAAAATATAAAATTACATAGTGACATGCTTTAATTAACTAAAATTATATGCGCTCTGTTAACCATGCAATTATGATTTTTTTTTAAACTGACTCATAGAGAATGACAAAAGCTATTAGTGTGGACAAGTAGGATGAATGTTAATTTTAAACCCAACAAGTAATTTTCAACTACATGCTTTATTTATGATAAAGAACACTAATACATTTTAAAAATTATATTTTATTGAATATTGAAGCAAGGCTAACTACAATGACTATAATACTAAATGTTGATATGATATAAATATAAGATAATGACATCACCATAAAGATATGCCTAAGCCATAATCGTGCCAACACCCGTGAACTATTGAAGAAATTAATGCAGCACATCTTACCATTTTTAAAATGCTTAAACCTCTTTACAAATTATTAAAATATAATTGTTTTTTTACTGGAGAAGTTTTAATAAGGGGCCGTCCATAAATGACGTCACGCTCCTAGGGGGGGAGTGGGGTCAAATTTTTGTGACGAGGGGGAAGGAGGGGTGTTGAAGGAATGTGACGTCACATCAAAAGGGTAACTTTAAATAAAACTTCCACTGAAATATTTGGTGGCTTACAATTTATTGAATGACTTTTTTTTTAAATCAGGGCTTCTCAATGTGCCGGTCGGTAGGCCAACAGACGCTGGTTGGCGTAAGCTATCAAGAGACGAAAATTAAATCTAATTATAATCCTTAAGTTTGAGAACTCACAAGATAACGTATGAAATTGTTACACTGTGTCGTTTGATGTTGACATCAAAGAATTTTTGATGTAACCGCAGCTCCGTCGGCGAACTTTTTTGCCCATTACCCCAAAATATACACGTTTATGTGTGCGTTACCCCCCAGACTCTAGGTACTGCTAACATGACTCGGGGATTTGGGGGATCGTTGTTAGCCAATGCTACTGGTGAGTTTTACAAGCATGGCAAATGTCTAAAAATGATCTGAATAGGATTATGTGTAGATATTTTAAGTCAAAACGACACGGAATATCCTTTTTTCTTTAAAAGGAGAGGGATGGGGGAGGGAATCATTTGATAGAATTAAAAACGTTTTAAGTTTGATATAATTGTTCGGTTGGTTTTTGGTCAAACGCCCCTGGCCATTCTGGATATAATGATAAATCAGCCCATTTAAAAGATTATTGTCACTCGTGTCAATATAAATGAAAGTAGGGTGGATTTAGGTGTCTTCGTATAGTACGTAGGTAAGAAATCTACATAGTTGTCAAATTTAAAAAAATGCCTTTTCTGGATGGAACCAGTTCAATAATGGGCATATGTTCCAAGCGTTCACGTACACATGACGTATTTTAATATATCTAGTGGATTGTAGTGGATATTATAAGTCCCAAATGAGTCTGCATTACCCCCAAGAATTCCCTTTTGAACCCAGATGAGGTTATTTACCCTTGTTCGCCGACCTCTTTCTTACGGGATGCTGGTCAGTCAATTGAGGGATTTTAAAAAAATACATTTTAAAAATATTATTTTAAAATAATTTTTTTTTCTAAACAAAGACGTTAACCGTGATGATTAATAGTCAATGTTAAATTTGTATTCATTAAAATAAAATATAATCTAAGGATGTTAACAGTTCGTTTTCTGAAGGCCGGTTTAAACGTTTTGAAAAAAATGCTTCACGCGGGGTACGATATTACAATGTAGACCTTCACAAAATAAATAATAAATACTTAAGTGACAATAAAAGTGATTTGAAACATACTTATTTTCAAATAAAGTAATGGGGGTGAGACTGCAATCAGGCTTTTAAAAAGGTAAATGCATAAAATAAAAACAGGGTATTAGTAGGCCTGACAGGACGTAACACAACAGCGAACGTTTCGGCAAAGAGCCTTCTTCAACGGACAAATAGTACACAAATGAAACGAATAAAACGAAATAATAGAAAAAAAACACTTAGCTGCGGTGAAATCCAAGTAGTCCAGTAGAGATAAAGCAAGGAGAGAAAAGTAAGAGCTTAAATAGGAAAGGGTGGGTGTGGCCAATCAATCAGCTTGTCAGTGCGAACACAACGTTGATCCCATGTGGTGTAAGAGTCCCATATTCATGGATTAGTCTATTCTCCAGACTGACCCGGCCGGGTGTGTTTGTACAAGAAACCAAGGCGGTGACAGACATGTCATCGACGCCCATGTGGTCCCGTCCATTGAAGTGTCGGGAGACAGGACACTGTTTGTCTTGTTTAATGGCACGTACATGTTCCGCGATACGGCAAGAGAGTAACCTCCCCGTTTCACCAATGTACTTTAAAGCAGTGGTCCCCAACCTGGGGTCCGCGGACCACTAGTGGTCCGCGGAGATGTGTCTGGTGGTCCGCGAGCAAAGGAACATTAAATTATTAGCATTTGTTTTTTTTTACTGTGGTGTATTTCTCTTAGGCTTAGGATTTAGCGTCTTTCCATACACATGATGGAAAAGCATGTTACCCGTTTTGGCGGCACCGCGTCTGTGTTGGCGCTCTTATGTCGGCGTTCTTATCACGGCGCTTTTATGTAGGAGCTCATTTGTTGTGCGCGATTTTGATGGGTCGCCCATGTTGGCAAGCTAAAGCTAAAGACATTTGCCATGAACTTCCAGGAGAGGCTGCTGTTAAAAAGATAGCACATGAGCTACCATTGTAACTAGGTGCATTGAGGAAATAGCCGAAGATATTGAGATACAATTGTTGGAGAGGATTAAATTCATCACCGTGGTACGCACTCCAGGTTGACGAATCTACAGACATCGACAACAAGGCAATATTAATTGTTTATGTGAGATATATAATTTATCATGAGGATTTACATGAGGATTTGTTATGTGCTCTATCTTTGTCAACCGACACCACGGGAGCTGAACTGCTCAAGTTCAAGTCATTGGATGGTTCTATGTCAGGCCTCCTAAAATGATCATTTTGTGTCGGCATCTGCACAGATGGAGCTGCTGCCATGACCGAGCGACTGTCTGGTTAAACAGCTAGGGTTAAGCAGGTTGCACCTGAGTGTAAATCTACGCATTGCATCATTCACAGGGAAATGTTGGCAAGCCAAAAAATGTTACCAGAATTTAACAGTGTATTGATCGATGTCGTTAAAGTTATTAACCACATCAAGGCAAACCCCCTTTACTCACGCCTGTTTGAGCAGCTTTTTGAGGAGATGGACGCAGAGCACATATGCCTCCTTTTGTACACAAAAATAACGTGGTTGTCCAGAGGAAAATCGCTAAACAGAGTATTTGAATTACGAGATCCATTGCAAAGAGTTCTCTCAGAAAATAAGTCACTGTTGGCAGAACATTTCAGTGACAAAGTATGGGTCGCAAAACTTGCTTAACTGTGTGACATATTCAGCCATCTCAATGAACTCAATCTGTCTCTTCAGGGGAAAATGACAACTGTTTTCATGTTGGCTGACAAAGTAGCTACATTTAAAGCCAAACTGGAGTTGTGGGAATGGCAAGTGAACAAAGGCATTGTTGGATATGTTTCAAACATTAGCGGGGATTCTAGGCAAGACTGAGCCTGAACACTCTTTGTCACAGTTGGTGCACGATCACCTGTCTTTGCTTTTATAAGAGTTTGAGCGCTACATCCCAACCACAAAAAGACCCAAGTACTCATTGATTTAACATTCTAGTAAATTAAAATATTAAATAATGTTTAATTCACTTTTCGTATAACTGTATTTTATTTGAAGGCATGTTTATCAATTAAATTAAAGCTATAAAATCAAAACAATCTAAAATACCTGTATAAACAATCAACGCAGCCGCAACCCCCCCCCCATAATCCCTCATCTCCCGCCTCAGGTTAGTGGGCCGCGGTAAAATTATCAAACTTTTAGTGGTCCGCGGCGTTAAAAAGGTTGGGGACCACTGCTTTAAAGGACAGCGCTTACACACAATGGTGTAGACCACATTGCGGCTAGTACAAAGATAGCCATTCCTAATCTTGAATGTCCCCTTAGGGAAGACAATCTGGTCCGTCTGGGTAACAAAGGGACATGTCTTGCAGCGATTACGACCACATGGCTTAGTGCCCAGATGGGAGGACGGAATAAGCAGACGGCTACGAACCAATAGGTCTCGCAGATTTTTGTCCCTCCTGAATACAATGAGGGGTGGGGTGGAAAATATGTTGTTTGTCTCAGGGTCCGCGAGGAGGATGGTGCGGTTTTTCACAAATATTTCCTTTGCTCTGATGTTGTGGGGATGGTATGTGAGCACCAATTTGCTCCTTTCATTACTATCACTGGAGCGTGATACAAAGGCGTCGGCACGAGTGAAGTTTTTAACTCGCTGAAGTGCAGATTGAAGTATAGCTTCAGGGTAAGACCTTTGTCTAAAAAACTCCACCATTTCCAACGCCTTTTCCAAAAAGTCCTCATTAGATTGACACAGCCTACGGAGGCGAAGGAGTTGTGAAAATGGAATAGAATCCTTACAGGATTTGGGATGAGACGAGGGATAGAGTAGGTAAGAGTGACTGTCCGTAGGTTTGAAGTAGGCCGAAGTGAGGAGGCGGTTCTTCTGGAGAGTTACAGTAATGTCCAGGAAATTAACCGATAGTTCGGAAATCGTGTGAGTGAACTTAATGGAGGGGTGAAAAGAATCAACAAAGTTGATGAACGTGTCAAGTTCACTCCTCTCCATATGAGTGACCCCAATGCCGTCATCAATGTATCTTTTATAAAATTCGGGGAGGCGACAGTGTATTCTTGTTCCACTCTGTGCTCGAAATGGCCCATGAACAAGCATGCATAGCGGGTCCCATTTTAGCCCCATGGCGACCCCACTGATTTGGTCAAAGAACGGCCATTGAAAAAAGGGGACAAAAATCTGCGAGACCTATTGGTTCGTAGCCGTCTGCTTATTCCGTCCTCCCATCTGGGCAGTAAGCCATGTGGTCGTAATCGCTGCAAGACATGTCCCTTTGTTACCCAGACGGACCAGATTGTCTTCCCTAAGGGGACATTCAAGATTAGGAATGGCTATCTTTGTACTAGCCGCAATGTGGTCTACACCATTGTGTGTAAGCGCTGTCCTTTGAAGTACATTGGTGAAACGGGGAGGTTACTCTCTTGCCGTATCGCGGAACATGTACGTGCCATTAAACAAGACAAACAGTGTCCTGTCTCCCGACACTTCAATGGACGGGACCACATGGGCGTCGATGACATGTCTGTCACCGCCTTGGTTTCTTGTACAAACACACCCGGCCGGGTCAGTCTGGAGAATAGACTAATCCATGAATATGGGACTCTTACACCACATGGGATCAACGTTGTGTTCGCACTGACAAGCTGATTGATTGGCCACACCCACCCTTTCCTTTCCTATTTAAGCTCTTACTTTTCTCTCCTTGCTTTATCTCTACTGGACTACTTGGATTTCACCGCAGCTAAGTGTTTTTTTCTATTATTTCGTTTTATTCGTTTCATTTGTGTACTATTTGTCCGTTGAAGAAGGCTCTTTGCCGAAACGTTCGCTGTTGTGTTACGTCCTGTCAGGCCTACTAATACCCTGTTTTTATTTTATGCATTTACCTTATTTTCAAATAGAAAATAAGGTGGGGGGTTTTTTGGAGGGGGGGGTATAGCTTTGTGACGTATTTTAGAGGGGGGTCTAACTTTTTGTGACGAGGGGGGGAGGGGGTCAAAGATCGGCAAAAATTGCGTGACGTCATTTATGGACGGCCCCTAATTTATACCTAATATTAAACCATCCAATATTCTAAGATTATGGTAATTTCTTTAGAAAAAAACTTTAGATTTTTAACAAAATCTTTCTTTATCGTTAATTCTCTAAATGATTTTGGGAAGACTGCTCACAAACTTTGGTAGAGATCACTCCAAGGGACTTCTTTCTATTTCAATCAACTCCTGGAACTTTCAGAAGGGACTGTGTAGAGGAACACATCCCCTTTAGAGATACATGTTTTGATGTCAGTTCTTTCAAATATTTTGAGTTTAATGTCGGTATAGAAGTTATAGAAGTTGAGAGCTCTAACGGTCTTGGACACATGGATATCAGAAGTGGCAAGTTTTAAACAAGCTATGACCAATGTTCCCTTTTAGCTGCGCGGCCGCGCAAGCGGACCGACGCCGGGCAGCAAAGTTTGTAAAATATTGCACGGAAAATTGATGCCGTGCAACTTTGCACAAGAGTTTTTGTGCTTTGCACAAGAACCAACGGAACTTAAAGAGAACATTGGCTATGACTATGAGAACTTTCTTAAGATTATTTTCAGAAATACACATAATTCCTTCTGTCTCGTCATTGTTTGAAAGGGTCCCGGTGGTCTAGCGGTAGCAAGCTGGGCTGTCGTACCGAGGCAATAGAGAGTCACGGGTTCGGTGCTGGCAAGGTCCCCTGGTTCACCCAGCCCCTTATGAGTACCTGACATCAGGTAGGGGAAGTAAAGGGGGAAAATGTAACGAGCCACGTAACGTAATGTTTTTGCTTTTTTAAAATTTCATTGCGTTCCGTGGACGCCTCTGAGAGCAGCCCTGACGCCATTGTTGACAGTCATACACTCAATCATAAGTCGGTGAAGGCATCATGTCCAACGTGTTGTAATTCAACACTGGCGATGATTCAGTCTATACTTGACTTGAAAGGGGAAGTTCAAAATACTCTCAAGCGTATTGGTCGGGTTGATATTTGTCTCCATGAATATGAAATTGACTTCTTAAGTGAACTCGATATCTTTCTGAAACCATTCCAAGACCTAACTGATCTCTTCAGCTGTTCAATGCCAACCTTTCCGTGGTGAAAATGCACATCAGAAAGATCTGCACTGCATCAAATGCTCAAGATGACAAGATACAAATGATCAGCTGTCAGTTCTCAAGCAACTTGACCATCGATTTCCTGTCAATGATCACATTAATCTTCATGAGCTGCTTGATCCAGAATAATCCAGATTCCAAATAATTGATTCCACGGTCAGAAGCAAGCACAATTCTAGAGAATGCCATACAGTCAGCAGTGGCTCGCGGACTCATCATATCTGAAGCTGATGTTTCGCATTCACTGCTGGTCAGTGAAGATGTTTCTGAAGAAAACCGATGTAAGCGGTTGCGAATGGAGCTGATGAATGAGGTGAGAACTGAGCAGTCACCTAACGATTGTACTGATAAGGTATTCTATGTTCATTTATTGGCATTGAAACAGTTTTCGTTTTATTTAGCTCTCAATAGACCACTCAGTTTGCAGTAAAATGTTTTTAAATACATACAGTATTTAAATACTAAGTAAATACTTTTAGTGACATTTAGTATAGGTTTTTATTCCAATATTTTTTACTGGTATTTTAACTGAACAAACTAAATATTACATCTGCTATGTACTATATTGAAATGTTATAAAACCTAGCAGCTAGTACTGTTGTGTTTTGATTTTTTTGGGGGGAAAAAAATAAAAAATAAAAAAACAAACTAACTGCAGTAGTAGACAACAGACACTAGCAGCAGTCTGTGTTTTTGATTTTTTTGAACATTTATTTCAGTTAGCTTTGGAAATTTCAAACAATTTGACGGCGCCTGTTGTTCAGTTTCATGATGTTCTTGCTTCATCCTCGTATCCACAACTTACTCAACTGGATCCTCTTCACCTACTATCATCATCTGTACCGGTGGTCGCCGGTGGAGTGCATGTTTTCGGTTGCTGGTTTGATAATAAACAGCAAATGATCAAGCCTAAAAGCTGATAAACTACACAGTGGCGTAACTGGGGGGTGGGGGTGTAGGGGCGGTCTGCCACAGGGCGGCACAAATTTAGGGGGGGGGGCATTTGAAAAGTAAAGCCATTTACGACAACCATCCTTTTTTCTTTTGAAGGGGGGAAAACCAAGGTGAAACAAAAATATTCTTAACTTCGAGTCTTAATTAACGGATTCGCGCAACATTTGTTAGAATACATAGTGGTTGTTATAACTAACGCAAAACCGTTCAAAAATTTAAAATAGCTCAAAAAAGGTATCGATTTGTTTGGAAAATTAAGCGGTATACGTCACAGATGGCGCTGCTATATGAAAACTGCAAACACATTAAAAAAAGAAGAAGAAAACTGGGCCGAATAATATGGGCTTTAATATCGACACGACAGTTTTTGCGTTGAATTTCGAGGTGACAGGCCCTCTTGATCTATTAATATATATTCAACAGTAAAGATAGGAAAATTCTGTACCCAAAATTATAATTTTGCAAAGAAGTTTTTCAACAATTGCTATTATTGTATATATAGTTGTCAACGGAGCTTTCCAAACTGAAGTTGATAAAAAAAATTATCTCCGTTCCACAATAACTGATTTAAATTTAAGACTACAAAATCTTGAAATATTGTCCATAGAACAAAATATTACAGATAATTTAAATTTTGAAGGCATAATCCACGATTTTTCTACTATGAAAATTAGTTAAGTGAATGTATAAATATGTTACCTACTAATGTATACAATTTCTTTGTTATAAAAAAATCAAATATTGTATAAATAAAAATAAAAGCATACTAATTGGTAATGTTTTCTTGTAAATTTGGAATATGAATATGTTTTGTCTCATTGGGGTGGGTTGCGGGGTTTGCTGCGACACTGTCGACCTCAATAACTTTCCTTGTGCCTGTAAAAAAAGTAGCCTATGTTTAGTTATCTGTCTCATTAGGTAACATCTTATGCGGCCTCTTTTATTACTGCTTACATAAATATGGTATATAATGGTAAAAATTTTCCCCACCGTTACTTCGTTTCAATTACAACTATTGAGTAATGTTTATTAATTTATTTTAAAAAAAAACATCGTATGATTGACTTAAGGGGCCGTCCATAAATGACTTAATTTTGGAGGATTTTATACCCCCTCCCCACTCCCACTCGTCACAAAAACTTAGACCCGTTCTTCAATATGACGTCACAAAGCTTCTCCCCCTCCCCCCCCCCATAAATGCTGTATTTTTGTAATTGAAAATGAGCATGTTTCAAATCATTTTTAAATCCTTTATATTAACTCGTGGTGTATGTTTGAACCCTTGCTTGCTTGCGTGCTTGATTGTCACCAAAACTTTGGATCGATTTTTTACCCACTTCCTCGTAAGCTAGCAATCTGAAATTTTCCAGGCAGACTCGTGCCGATGATAAAAATGATGTATCAAAATTTCAGATCGATCGCATGTACTGTAATTATATTATTGAATTTTTAGATTATTTGATTTATCTTTATGTATCATGTTAAATTTCTGAGATAGTGTCGCGGTGCGTATTATATTGAACGACCTTTCCTGTCGCGCAATAAGGTGCGTATTTTATTGACAACACTTTTTATAAACTTATTCCTGATCGGTGCGCATTATATTAAACACGTTTTATCTTATCTTATCATCTGTTTACAGACGCTCCTTCTATACAGAAGAATATTGCGTCCTACGCTTATCTGTGGTTTGTGTTTAGTCCTGCATTTTTATTAGAGATTTAAATGTTGATAAAGTGTTGGTTTTCCTGGTTTCTTCAGGCAACCCATTCCACGCCCGAATTCCGGACGGGAAGAACGAAAATTTGTATGTGTTTGTTCTTGCATACGGAATAAGATACATTTTACGATACATAACTACAATTTTGTATTTTTGGATGGTCTTGCGCGGCGTATATTAATGAACATTCTTTTAGTTACGTCTCGTACATAAAGGATTTTTTAAAATTTGTCATTTAAATATGTTTTTAGTGTAAGGCTGCACTCTAATATCGTAACACGCGTGAAGACATGTAAAACGTCATTAAATAAAGTGTCGGCAATCATATATTTAAGTTGAACTTTTATTTAAAGTTGCGCGTTTTGATGTTACGTCAAATGTGTGACTCCCCTCTCCCCTCCCCAGATACGTGACGTCATTTATGGACGGCCCCTAAAAGGGCGGCAAATTGGAGACCGCCCAGGGCGGCAAAAGTTCTAGCTACGCCACTGAAACTACATCGCGTTTGTTTTCTTCATGACAATTATAAACTGATATTCTAAGCGCCTATCGGGTATTGAGTGACAGAAACTGAATGAGAGGAATGCATTCATGCACTGTATTAGTAGGACAGCATATAAAACTGTTTTTTTTTCTATTTTTAAAATAATAAAACTTTTTCTGAAGTATTGTAAAAGTGTCTTAATGTTGGAAGTTTTATTACTTCACTATTGGCTATTGGCCAGGCTTCAGCCGAATATTTCGTAAATCAGCCGCAAAAGTCAATTTACAGAGAAATCCAGCTAATCCGGATATCAGCCAAAAAAATATGTCAGCAAGCAGAAATGTAAAAAGTTTCGATTGGCAGGTCAACAACACTTTTGTAATCAAAACAAAATTAACTTTTTGTGGTTGTCAAACAATCATTGTTTCGGTATAAATTTTAAGTAAATTTTCCTTTTTAAATACATCGTTACAATTTGAGGTAGCCTCCCCTTATCATTAAAAGAAAGTAAACAAGTTGATTTCATTTTACTAGTGACTTTACTGATCCAGAATTTCTTTTAACCAAGTACCTAGAAGTAAGTGCCATGCTATGGTCTGTGGCTATAGGCACTACAGCTATACTTACTAAGTTAACTAAGTAGTTCATGAAAGAGGTATACGGTATATTATTAAGTTTTGAAGTAAAACAAGATTTTGAAAAATTTCTATTAATATTTATTAGTAGTAGTATTAGATTATTAGGCTAAAGCAAAGATTACGGTGCTCTCATCTATTTCCATTGTTGATATGGCAGAGCGTGGCGTACTTCCGGGAATGGAATTATGTATTCATGCGACTATAATTTATATTGAGGAAGGGAAGAGAACATTGTATTCTTCCGACAATAATTTATATGTAGGAAATTAAATAAGTGTAATTATTTTTATCGATACGTCGATACATTTTATTAATGAATGTGTCTTTAGGTTTGGCTATAGATTTACGTGTAAGGTGTTATGTTTAGGGTTGGGGTTAGGATTATGTTTAGGGGTAGGTTTAGGGTAGGTTTACGGATAGGTTTATGGTTAGGTTTAGGGATAGGTTTAAGGATAGGGTTAGGTTTAAGGATAGGTTTAGGGTTAGGTTTAAGGATAGAGTTAGGTTTAGGGATAGGTTTAGGGCTAGGGTTCAGTTTAGGGATAGGTTTAGGTTAGGTTTAGTGATAGGTTTATGGATAGGGCTAGGGATAGGTTTAAGGATAGGTTTAGGGTTAGGTTTAGGGATAGCTTTAGGGTTAGGGATAGGTTTAGGGTTAGGTGTAGGGAAAGGTTCAGGGTTAGGTTTAGGGGTAGGTTTAGGGATAGGTTAAGGGATATGATTAGGGTTAGGTATAGGGATAGGTTCAGGGATAGGGTTAGGTTTAGGGTTTGGTATAGATTTAGGGTTAGGTTAAGGGATGGGTTAGGTTTTAGAGTTAGGTTTTAGGATATGTTTTAGGTTTAGTTTTCGAATTTTTAATCTAAAAAAAGAAAGTTTGCACTATTTTTTTAATGACGTTGCCATGGTTAAAGACATGACGTAATATCACATCCGGCCTTTTCAACTTAATGTGAGGTGCACAGACGCGGTAAGTTTATTTTGATTAATTTTTTGGGTAAAATTCTTGGTGATGGATGCCAAATTTACCGCCCGATTTTGGGTTCGTCTTGAATGTCAGGGGGAAAGATCTGTGATTGATTGGTGTATGAGTGCGGGCTTGATATCTGATCGGTATGAATGTCCTAAGTGCAAGAAAGATATGAAAAGTGAGTGTAAGGGGAGATGTTTCTGACGGTTATGTCTGAAGATGTCGCGACAAAAGCCACGGACGTATTTCGCGTAGTGTGAGGAAGGGTTCTTGGTTTGAGGAAAGTCAATTGACGTTGACAGACATTCTTTTACTGACAAACTTTTGGGTTCAAAAGATGCCTATGAAAAATATTGCAACAGAAGTAGGGGTTAGTAAAGTAACTGTGACTGACTGGAGTAGCTTTTGCCGCGAGGTCTGCGTGGAAGCGTGTGTGGCTGGGAGTGAGCGTTTAGGTGGAGTTGGTAAGATTGTTGAGATCGACGAATCCAAATTTGGTAAACGGAAATTTAATAGAGGAAAGCGCGTAGATGGAAAATGGGTGTTTGGTGGGGTCGAAAGTGGATCCAACAAATCCTTTTTCAGGGTTGTTGAGAACAGAGGCAAGGACGTCCTCCTTGGAATCATTAAAGAGTTCATAGTGCCTGGAATAACAATCATTTCAGATTGTTAGAAGGCCTATGACTGTTTGGAGGACGAAGGGTTCCACCACCTGACGGTGAACCACAGCCTCTCATTCAAACACCCTGAGACAGGCGCGCACACCAACACGATAGAGGGCACCTGGGGGTCAATAAAGAGGTCATTGTCGTCAAGAAATTGTGACGGGGATAACCAATTTAATTCCTATTTGTTCAAATTCATGTGGCGGCGATCTTGCGCCAACAACGATGCAATGAAAGCTTTTCTTAATATCATTAAGAAAGTTTATCCTCCACATTTCCAAGATTATCGGGTATAGAATGTGAGTAACAATGTTAATTTTCATTGTCATTGGGTTTTTATTCAGTTGATTTTTCAACTTTTTTCTTCATTTTTTTCTCCCCCACAGAACCCCAATTTAAATAATTTTTATGCACTACTTTTGCCGCCATCTTTGTCACGTGTTGACAACAAAGATGGCGGCAAAAGTACCATAAAAAGGGGGCACCGCTCTCTTTGCTTTTACCGATTATTAGTATTAGTATTAGTAATTTACTGATTTAGTTAGTTAGTATTAGACAGCTCAGTACATGTTACATGTATTAGTATTAGTAATTTTAGTATTAGACAGCTCAGTACATGTTACATGTATTAGTATTAGTAATTTTAGTATTAGACAGCTCAGTACATGTTACATGTATTAGTATTAGTAATTTTAGTATTAGTAGTATTGCTATTACTATTAGTAATTAGTCATGAGTCATATTATACTCATATTCATATAAATAATATTATTAATATTAATTATTATAATGAATGTAATCCAGTGGTAATCCCCTCCTTTCCGGGCCGCGGACCGATCCGTCGTTTAATTGGTACCGGGCCGCCCGATAAAAAATTAAAATATTACCATCTTATTTACTCAATTTACTGTGATGTATTTCTCTCTGGTTTGTGTGACTTTCCAAAAACGAATTCCTTGAGTATTTTTAAAGAAAAAACGGGAACACAATGACAATGGACAGAAGAAATTTCTCAGGGCCACCACATGGATAAATGAGAATGCACTGAAAGCTTCCTTGGTGGCTAATCGTATTGATAAGGCTAACAACTATAAACTAAAGGCGAAGAATTGATCTTGCCATCTACAAAAGGCAGTTGCCGTGAACTTCTAGGAGAGGCTGCTTTTAAAAAGATAGCACATGTGCCTTTGTCGGCTTGAACTGTGTCTAGGCCTAGGCGCGTTGCGGAAATAGCCGAAAACATTGAGGGGATTGAGGATTTATCCATCACCGTGGTACGCACTCAAGGTTAAAAAATCTACAGACATCGATAACAAAGCACTATTAATTGTTTATGTGCAATATCTTTAGCAGCAGGATGTGCATGAGGATTTTTTATGTTCATAACTTTAACAACCCACACCACAGGAACAGAACTTTTATAGTATCTGGATCATTATATATCAAGACAACTAAAATGGCCCCGTTGTATCGCATGTTCACACATAAAGCTGCTGCCCTGACCTTATTGATTGGTGTCGTTAAAGTTATTTACCACATCAAAGAACAAGCCCTTAACTCGCGCCTGTTTTAGCAGCTTTGTGAGAAGATGGACTCGGAGCACAGATGCCTTCTCTTGTAAGCAGAAAAAATGGTAATCCAGAGGAAAATCGCTAAACAGAATATTTGAATAACGACATCCATTGCCAAGATTTCTCTCAGAAAAGAAGTCACCGCTGGCAACACATTTCAGTTTGAAGTTATGAAGCACAAAAAAGACTTAAATATGTGACATATTCAACCTGCTCAAGGAACTCAATCTGTCCCTTTCAAGTTGGTATACAAATCAGCTGCATTTAAAGCCAAACTGGAGTTGTGGGGATGGCACAACTCTTTGACAGAGTCATTTTAGATATGTTTCAAACATTGGTGGGGTTTTTAGGCGATATTGAGATTGAGCATTCATTCTCCTTGTTGGTACACGATCAACTGTCTTTGCTTTTAAAAGATTTCAAAATTTTATGCTACTTTCCAATCATAAAAGACACACAAACTGGAAAGGAATAGATTTGCGATCTAATTATCAACAAACCAGGAGAATCTTGCATGTCTGTGCAAGAATAAGATTAACCACTAAAGATTGCAAATGACTACTTTCAAGACATCAACTCTGGCGATGTTCTGGATTCAAGTCATCATGGCGGAATATCCTAAGATTGCCATCATATAACTTAAATCCATATTGCCATTTTCGACATCCAATCTGTTTCAAGCAAGATTTTTAAAGACAGAGATTTAAAAAAATATTAAAGACGAAAAAAAAATGAATGCTTCTACAATCATTGTCTCCTATAACCCCATAAGGAACCGTACAGTTGCAGAAGAACGCGCTCCGGGTTCTCATTGCATTACCGTTCCAGTGTGTTAAAATGTTAAGTCACTTAACATTCATTTTTGGTGTAACTGTATTTTATTTTGAAGACACGTTTAAATACCAATAAATTAAAATGATAAAATTAAAATAATCAAAAATACCAACAGTCAACCTTTATACACACCATCCCTCAGTGGGTCAAAGTAAAATTATCAAATGTTGACTGGTCCGTGGCGATAAAAAGGTTGGGGACCACTGATGTAATCCACTTCTTGTGTCACTTAGGCCTACTCTGCCTTATTTTGGATTTTAAATTTCTGTCATTCGCAATCACATCTTTGAACTATACAATCAGTTTTGATTCTTGCATCCTATGTTTTTATAAGAATGCACAGACCATGTTGATCTGTAGGCAAGTGACACGGCATTCACTGGCCATGTTGACCTGTAGGCAAGTGACACGGCATTCACTGGCCATGTTGATCTGTATGCAAAGTGACACAGCATTCACTGGCCATGTTGACCTGTAGGCAAGTGACACAGCATTCACTGGCCATTATGTTGATCTGTAGGCAAGTGACACGGCATTCACTGGCCATGTTGATCTGTAGGCAAGTGACACGGCATTCACTGGCCATGTTGATCTGTATGCAAAGTGACACAGCATTCACTGGCCATGTTGACCTGTAGGCAAGTGACACAGCATTCACTGGCCATGTTGATCTGTATGCAAGTGACACGGCATTCACTGGCCATGTTGATCTGTAGGCAAGTGACATGGCATTCACTGGCCATGTTGATCTGTAGGCAAGTGACACGGCATTCGCTGGCCATGTTGACCTGTAGGCAAGTGACCAGGCATTCACTGGCCATGTTGACTTGTAGGCAAGTGACACGGCATTCACTGGCCATGCCCATTTGGGGATTGTGTAGGTCCATGCCCAGTCGCCTTTATTTCCCTAACAATTTTTAGGTATCAATTAGGGCTGGGTGGACCCAGGACAACCTTAACCACTGGAGCGAGTCCCTGCCTTCACAGAGACTCAAACCCTCAACTCTCGGTATGTCACCCGAGTGCGCATGCCGCTCAACCATCGTGCCCTTCTCAAGTTTTTCAACTCAAAGAAAATTATGTTTTTCTCCAGTAACAGCTCACGCTCAATGGACAAAAATTTCACTAATTGACCCATGTCCATCTCATGTCTCTGGTTAAAAGTTGTTGACCTATTTCAATCTCATGTCTCTGGTCAAAAGTTGTTGACCCATGTCCATCTCATGTCTCTGGTCAAAAGTTGTTGACCCATGTCAATCTCATGTCTCTGGTCAAAAGTTGTTGAATTTGGACAATTTAAACTTGCACCCAATAATAAATTTAACTTTTTAAAGAAAAAATTATTGTTCATCTCAGACACCGCAATACCATACCAGTGTGTTACGAGTTTGTCATATATTCTTGCCATTTCTTTTTCTCTAGTTTTCAATGAAAGATTTGTGAAGCCATCTTTGATCCGTCTCTTTAGAGGTCCATGATGGGAGGCCTACGACCAAGTGGACTCAATGTTAATAAACCAGTTGTCTTTGGCGTAGTCCTTTTAAGTTTGGTCATCTTCTTAGTTTACAGGTAGGTCTCTAGTTATAAATAGTGGAACAAGGTATGATTAGGAATAGACTGACTTTTTGTTTAAGCCTAAACCTGTCTTGTGCCATTGTGCCACTATTTATTTACTTCACAAGGCCTGAGCACAGTTCCCTAATTATCAGACGTGCAATCAAAATCCAAATTGTTTTGTTATTAAATTGAGTAACATTGTCATGTTAAATAGCAATATTATTGTTTAAACTGACTGGAATATTTGGAGTTTTATGTTTGATGGTAATGTTTATGTTTGATGGTAATGTTTATGTTTGATGGTAATGTTTATGTTTGATGGTAATGTTTATGTTTGATGGTAATGTTTATGTTTGATGGTAATGTTTATGTTTGATGGTAATGTTTATGTTTGATGGTAATGTTTATGTTTGATGGTAATGTTTATGTTTGATGGTAATGTTTATGTTTGATGGTAATGTTTATGTTTGATGGTAATGTTTATGTTTGATGGTAATGTTTATGTTTGATGGTAATGTTTATGTTTGATGGTAATGTTTATGTTTGATGGTAATGTTTATGTTTGATGGTAATGTTTATGTTTGATGGTAATGTTTATGTTTGATGGTAATGTTTATGTTTGATGGTAATGTTTATGTTTGATGGTAATGTTTATGTTTGATGGTAATGTTTATGTTTGATGGTAATGTTTATGTTTGATGGTAATGTTTATGTTTGATGGTAATGTTTATGTTTGATGGTAATGTTTATGTTTGATGGTAATGTTTATGTTTGATGGTAATGTTTATGTTTGATGGTAATGTTTATGTTTGATGGTAATGTTTATGTTTGATGGTAATGTTTATGTTTGATGGTAATGTTTATGTTTGATGGTAATGTTTATGTTTGATGGTAATGTTTATGTTCCTTAGCCATGAGAAACAATATTCACAGTCATTTGGTAATAAGTACATGGAACAGCACACATATGGTGGTCGAGCTTGGCTGGTGTTCCAAGAGTCATGGGTTAGAATCTCTGTGAAGGCAGGGATTTGTTCCCATGGTCAAGGGTGCCCCTGAGTTCTCCCAGCTCCAAATGCGTACCTGGCACCAGTTAGGGTGTCCCTGAGTCCACCCAGCTCCGAATGGGTACCTGACACTAGTTAGGGTGTCCCTGAGTCCACCCAGCTCCGAATGCTTACCTGACACTAGTTAGGGGCCGTCCATAAAGTACGTCACGCTCCAGATGG
Source organism: Ampullaceana balthica (assembly GCA_944989445.1). Taxonomy (NCBI): domain Eukaryota; kingdom Metazoa; phylum Mollusca; class Gastropoda; family Lymnaeidae; genus Ampullaceana; species Ampullaceana balthica. Next base: position 51,240 of record CALYLW010000754.1, on the reverse strand, counting down.
GGGGAGGGGGTGTAAGAAAGTGTGACAGTTTGTGACAGGGGGGAGGGGGGCTGTCCGGCCATATGTGACGTCACGCTGTTTTATATTAAATTTTGATTATTTTGTTAATAAAAAAACAACATTTTTGTTCGAAAGTGTGACGTACTTTTGGGGGGGGGGCGAGATTTGTGACAGGGGGAGGGGGGAGTTAAAAAGGTCAAAAATAGCGTGACGTACTTTATGGATGGCTCCTTAGGGTGTCCCTGAGTCCACCCAGCTCCGAATGCGTACCTGACACTAGCAAGGGAAACAAAGGTGGCCGGGCATTATGCCACAAAATTCCCATCATAGTCGTGGCCTGTGTCACTTGCAAACAGACCAACATGGTCTGTGCAAGAATCTTCTGGGCAGGAGGAGTCTGTTATGAAAAAAAAATACAGTGGGGTCCACTTAACTCGAGTCCGGTTAACTCGCCAGCTCTATTAAGTCGACGTGTTTTTTTTTGGACCGTCAAATTCTCTCTTTGTCTTTGCATTTTTTCAGCGGTTAATTAAATTTTTTAAAGTCGCCAAGCCCTAATATTTCGAGCACAAAATAGTGCCAAATTTGCCACTTAGTGTTGGTTATCGCGATCCCCATGACCAATCGTCAGCTTTTGAAAATGTTAGATGTGATTTTTTAAAACCAAGTGAAGGAATAAAATGTCTGCCTCGCTGGTGATGTCACAGCCCGCTTGCTCACAGCGCTGTGTTACTAACTTAAATCGCCAGCTTTTGAAAATGTTCTTATCGATAGGGCTGAACCGATCGGTTCGGCTACTCAGCATCGGCCGATTTTCGTATACTCGGAGATACTCGGCAATCGGCCGAGTAAGTGATGCCAAGTATTACGTAATTGCTCCAATAGCAAAGATGCACGCAGAATCGCATGTCTAAAACATTTCGTTTCGTATGAAATAACAAAATGTACCATGTGCAGCAATGTTCCCTCTAAGGTTCTTTGGTCCGTGTGCAAAGTAAAAAAACTTGTGTGCAAAGTTGCGCGGCATCCACATTTTGTGCAATAATTTACGAAATTTGCTGCGCTGTAATTATAAACTGCTGCGCGGCGTCGGTAAAATATCTGCGCGGCCGCCCAGCTTAAAGGGAACATTGGTGTGCAGACATTTTGTCATTGGCAACCATTCATCCTTCAACCTCATTTTGATTCTATTACTACTGCTTTGTTCTCATTGTTTCATTCATAAGAAGTGGCCGTGTGCAAAAGCAATTTAACTATTGGTTAGAATTAATTAAAATGTATCAAAGTTGAAGGTTCAAAAGTTCAAAAGGAGTTCCTAATTTATTTTTGTACACTTTTATAGAGAAGAGTTCGCTTTGTTACGAGTCATATATAGGTCATGATAAACATATAACGGCAACGCCTTTGTGTAAAAAAAAACCTCCAAAATCATGTGCATGTACATTCTCATTTCTTAACGCTAGTGATGGGACGAAAAATCATAGGGTGCTTACTGTAAACAAGGCTCCCCAGATTTTAAAATATATAATATAACAGACTACGGACAGTTTACCCACCCCCACTCTCAATCTCCCACACCATTGTTGTTGGTTAGTCCGATTAGCACTCAAGTTTAAAAACCGAAGGAATTCCGAGTCCATTGTAAGCTGAGGGGACGGACGGGGTGGGTTATGTACTTGTGTAGCTTGTAAGGAAAGTCACCAGTCACCAGCGGACCCTACGCTGGCGTGCACGAGGTGTGTCGGGCAGGACTAGATGAATTCCTTATACATGTAGTTATGTACTAGGGGGAAAAAAACGCGCTAACGCAATAAAGGGTTATATTTAAACTTAAACGGTCCTTAAAAACGAACGGTCTTAACAACCTCAGGAAAGAGTGAAGAAATAGGGTCCCGATATTCCGATACGATTCCGATTAATCGTCCCATCACTAATTAACGCACATCATGTATATAATTATAAAGAAATTTCAAGCGGTTGTTAATATTTTGCCGCCATATTGGTTTTCGTTTAACTCGGTGATCGGTTATCTCGGCGCCATTTTTCATACCCTGAGGCCGTCGACTTAAGCGGGGCCCCACTGTAATAACAATTTATTAATTTTTTATTTAAAAATGAAATGTTAAATTTTTTTTTATACCTCAGATGGAATTTATATATAATTAGAAGAATAGATTTAATTATAAATGTGATATGTTCTCAACCTTGCTTTCATCCTTGTCTTTATCTATTATCTCCTTCAGCTTATAAATATGTTAAAAATTCAGGCTATATTATATTGCCATATCAAAGTTCCATTAGGAGGAATGGTAATTCTTTTAAACTTGGGCTTGAAATAGAACAGAGAGAGGGCAGTTTTTTTTCCGCAACAAAACATGTAAAAATTCATCTTAGATAGCTAATCTTTTTTTAAGAAGTTTTAGAAAATATACCCTTTTTAAAGTTTGAAGGTGACATTCTTAAATATGTTTACTTTTTATTATGCCCTTGAAATTATCATGAATTGTCCCATCATTTTTGTAAAGAAGTCTTGAATAATCCCAAAATTATTTTCACCTTGTGGTCTGCCCAGGTACAGCTTTGAATCTGAAGTCCAATCAGAAGAGGTCATGACAGCACCAGTACCAGAAACACTTCCAGACTTGGATGAAGCACTCCTTAATAGAGATTCTAAGGAGTTTAATGTAACAATAGGAGATAAGGTCATTAATGGTGTTGTTGTTTTGTTTATTTTTCCTTGATGTTTACTTCTTATTGGAGAACACAGCCCTCCTTAAAATTAGGGCTGTTAACGATTAATTAAAATTTAATAGTTAACTTTTGAAAAATTAACAATTAATTAATCGTTAATTTCGATTAAAGCCAAATATTAAAATTTATGATGTCATAAGTAACACTTATTAAACGTTATTGTTGAAAATCTAAATAACACTGGAATGTCTCCTTTATATGTCATCTTTTAACCAACTACGCAAAAATTCTAGTGTGTTGACATTATTTGGTTCAAGTGATGAGCAGGTCTAATTGACAATATAACCAGCCGAGCTGAACAATCATTCACATTCACATGGAACTGAGGTAACTGGTATGCACAAAATGGTCTTGGCAAGGAATGACGACATCGGATATCGGTGTTCATTAAGTTTCCACCATCAGGTTAATGGATTCAGAAATTCCATTTTGTAACGCAGTAATTCATCAGAAGAGCAGTCATCATTTTCTGTCTCTGAGTGAGACTTCATTAATGCCATTAGCTCAATACGCTTTTCATTTGGTTTGATAAGTAAGCGAAGTGTAAGAACCATGGTAGGCAAATTTTCGAATATTCCTGTCAGTCAATCTTAAAAACCAAAATGTTCTTATGATCGTCAGGAAATCTGTTATTGTTTATCGGCCGCTATTTTTTATTATTTTTTTGTTTACTTTTTGGATTCCGGTAATTTGTTAGTGATGGGTTGATTAATCGTTAAAAAATAATTAAAACAGTTAAAATTGTTTAACGATTAATCGAGAAATTAATCATTAATTTCCGCAGCCCTACTTAAAATGCTTCACATTTTTATTTGCCTGACACGGGATTTGGTACAAATTTTGCCCATATCCTCGTTGGTCCTCAGAAGTTATCAAGAAAGGAGAGAGAAATATAATTATGATCCCCCAATTGCTACCAATAATACTAACCCTATAGAATTTGTCATTTTTGACAATAAACTATTAAATGAAAGAAATAAAAGGAAATAAAATACATTTCGCTACCATGTAAGTACAGGGAAAATAGTGCACCGGTTCCTGGTGTAATGGAAAAAAGTCCTGCCGGTCAGCCATACTAAAAAGTTTGAGAAGCACTGGGTTATAGGAGAGAAGAGAGAAGAGGGGGGGGGGTAGAAAAATGACATTAGATAGCATCAATCGGTGATGCTTTTTCAAAGCAAATTTAGTGTCAAAGCAAGGGTGTTTTTATGAACAAAAAAAAACACTGCCTCTTTCATCTCTATGCAGTCCATCCTCACAGCCGACGCCTTACCCATCTTACACTGCTAGTAACTATTTAATGTAATTTATTAAATTTAAATACTGACAACCTTGTACGCATTATTAACATCAGTTTTTTTGGGTCACCACATTGTCACATGTGAATCATGAGTGAATCACGAGTGTATCATGAGTTGTATGACGGAGAGGTCACGTGAGGAAAAGCCCGGGAAGAAAGAGTCGTTCCCATTGGCTAAAGAGGTTGGGGAGATCAGTTGTCAGAGAAGTTCCGTGGTGGAAGGACGGAATGTGTGTGTGCGTCAGGATTCCACGTTGTATATCCTCAAATTATATTCCTTGTACAAAGTATAAATTCTTCAGAGGATTATTGTGTACAAGATTATGTATTGAGAGAACGCCTACAAAAGTTATATATTAATAAAGTAAATCATTGACACACATGTTAATGAACACAAGAAGTACAAGCGAATGCAAGGGGTGTGGGTTATAGGAGTGAAGGGAGGAGAGGGGGGTAGATAAACAACATTAGCTAGTATCAATCGGCGTATTACAAAGTAATGTTCTTTAAAGAAGCAAAACCTTTTTGTGTTGTGCGATTTCTGTTTCACGTTGAGAGAAAAAAGATGTATCAAAATGCATTGTGGTATGTTGGGACCGTATTTTATTTCCTATTGACAGAAACTTCCCTTTGACAGATATTTCTCCTTAGATGTACTTCACAGCATATTTTTGAAACAAAATTTTACATTTGATAATTTGTTTTCGAGCCACAATGTAAGCACAAAAAAAGCCGCATGGGAGCCGAAGTTTGGCCTCCGTTAATATAGACATTGAAGCCAGATTTTCACGGGTACCCGAGCGGAATTTTACTACCCGGGTAATCACACAGCAACGGGTACCCGTTGACAGGCCTAGTCTTGACTGAAGAATGTTATTCCTCATTCAAAAATTTAAGTTTTTACATTTTACAGAAATTGAGAATTCATGTGGAACAAGTATTAAAGAAATCCACTGTACCTAAATTGGACATTTTATTTCTACATGGCGCGTCATTTACCTCCCAGAATTGGCTGGACATTAAATCTTTGGACCATGTGGCCAACTGGGGATACAGGGGAGTGGCTATTGATTTGCCAGGTAAGCTATACCCATCACAGGTTGCTGGGTAATCCATACAGGGATTAGCCATGGATTAACGGGGTCAACTTAATCCACACAGATTACTGAAGAGTCCTTGTTTACTTTTTGCTTGCTATGTCCAACTGGCAATAGCTGTAGTAGCTACTGATTTTCCCCAGTGAACTTGGACCATAAAGAACAAACACAGCAGCCTCTTGGTTTTACTCAAAAGTTGATTAACAAAATTTAATAAACTGTTTTAAAAAACAGTTACATTTGCATGGTTTATATTGTTTCATGCAACTGAAACTGTGAATAATAATTTTCCCTAGGAAAAGGTAAAAGCCCAGATGTTATTGATCCGTCCGGTCAATTTCTTGAGGCCTTCATCTCCACTCTACGCATGTCCAACGTTGTTATCGTTTCACCGTCAGCAAGTGGAGTTTACTCATTATCTTACCTGTTCGATGACCCCAAACTAAGTGCTGAGATTGTCAAAGGTTTTGTTCCCATTGCACCAGTGCAGACACTTGCTTACAAAACAAAGTATCCAGACAGCCAGGTGAGTGACTATGTCTTGATTGTTTCATACACAGTATTTTCGCGAATATAATGTGTCTTATATTAAGTTTTACATATCCTTATGTAAAATATATTTATATATAAATCATCCAAACTTGCTAACCCCATGGATTGGGCATTTATTGGTCTATGTATGGTATTAACCTCATGTATTGGGCATTTATTGGTCTATGTATGGTATTAACCTCATGGATTGGGCATTTATTGGTCTATGTAAGGGGTCTCCAAACTTGTCTGCCAGAGGGCCACATTAACTGTCAAACAGTTTGGGGCCAACTACACACAGTTTTGTGGTAAACTATAGGTAAAAATAGTATCTTTTTGGAGATTAAAAGGTCTCCAGGGGCCATATGAGAGGGCCTCGCGGGCCTCATCTGGCCCACGGGCCGCAGTTTGGAGACCCCTGGTTTATGTCATCACATTCCAACCTTAATTTCGTTATAGTAAAAACTTGATCTATGTCATCAGGTTCCAACCTTGATTGTTTACGGAACAAAGGATTCACGAGGGCCCCAAGTTTTAAATGACCTGAAACTACTGCCCAAAAGTGAGGTGGCCCCTATCACTGATGCTGGCCATGCGTGCTACATGGACAAACCTGATCAATTCCACAAAGTGCTTTTCACATTTTTGCAAAGATTAAACTCATAGTTGTCACAGTTGTCATATCAGTTATTTTATCTTTCAACTATATATCATATATCAACTCATAATGTGGGATTCACTTGATAACTTTGTCTGATAATCACAGTATTCTTTTGTTTACATTTTCAAAATCATCATAAGATTTCAAGTTGGGTTTACTGCTATTTATTTGAAGCTATTTATTTACTCTCATTGTCCTGTTTGACGGTCATGTAAGAAATGGTTATGGCTACGGTTGAAGTCTCAGTTGAGTTCAGCCCTCAGAAATAAGTTCAATTAAAGAATAAAAATGTCCCTTGTGATTCTTATGTTTTAAATTAGACTTGAGTGCAAACAAAGGTCTAGTAGTGTGGCTGAACGTCATCGGTTACTTTTCTGTTCAAAAACTTTGATCAAGCAATGTAACATTCATCAGATCAGAACAGCACCTTATTTAATTGTTTGTAGTTAATTAGTCAGTAGAGCACCTGCGACCAAGGGCAACTATTTCATTGTTGAAACTGAATTAATTGATGTTAAACCAGAGTTAACCGGCCAACTATGTTGACTACAAATAACTCACCAAATATTCATGAACATGTCATTCTAATCAAGTTTCTGAGCATATGTTTTCAGGTATCCACAACACACATAAACATAAACCCTTAATCCCCCATCCCTCTTTTTTCACTTTTGGTAAGCCATGGAACTCTTTTTTTTTCAGGCTGTTCTATTATTTTAGCAGTCTCTCTTGTACATAGTTTGAAGTTATAACATCATATATCTAAATTTCCAAATATTTTATGTTTTTTCTTCTTCAAATTACCATTACCCTTAAGGATTATGTTTTTGTTTTATGCAATATAAAGTATTTTGATTGGATAAGAAAAGTGTTTTGAAAAATGACATGTAACATTCACCGGGAAAGCTTAGAGAACAGTCTGTCTCTTGTTTGTCTGGTCTCAATCTTAAACTTAAAATAGGCATTTCAAATTTACTGCATTTCTTCCACTGATGTACATTTACTTGGTGGTATAAAATTATACATAAATGTACAAAAGCAATAAAGATAAATTTTGCCTTTGTTCTTGAATAGAATTGAATGGTTTTATAGGTAGGGGTGTGCAAATATGGTATAAAAGCGATTTGATATTTAACTATGAATTTGTCCAAACATAATTTAATTTCTACTTTTTAATGACCTGCATTTTGTCGATAACATGTTTGCACTTTTTCACTTTTATCATTTGTTCCATAAATATTTCATTTTGTTATAATATCTTTTTGAGCTGTTGTTAATAAATTAAACTTTGTCTTGAGCATGGGAGTCATTGAGTTCATTTTAATTTGTTTCAATTGACTTCTTTTATTTTTATATTTCATCAAGAAATCCTAACTCATTTGATTTATTTCAAATATGGACAAATAAAATTAATAATATACCACATTTTCTAAGTTCCCCTATCCCATTTAAAAAAAACAAATATTAATATATAGAACAGGATCCTGAAATCTCTAAGCATAAGCTAAACATTTTAATCTCATGTTAGCTTTGTCTTTTTGTTCAATTACACATTTCATATTTTGGTCCAAATATTAATATTAACTAAATAATAGACTAATTATTATATATATATTATTAATATAACTTATCTGTATTATTAATATAACTTATCTATATTATTAACTAGACTATGCTATAACGGATAACTAATTTATCTCAGAGAAATACTTTTTTCCACACTCCTGTACAGCTCGTCCCCAAAAAAGACATAAGACGGAGCGAGAATGGTCAAACTAATACTGGATCCTGAAATCTCTAAGCCTAAGCTAAACATTTAAAAAAAGGCAAATTTGCACTTGTATCATTGTTAAAATGGGATCATAACATGTGTGTGATTTTCATGTGGGTATCAAATTTTCTAATAAAAGTATTAAAAGAATCTTGTCTTTAGGTTTTTAATGTCACCTGTGTGATTTGTTATTAGTGGCTTGGAAATTAAATTTGTAAATTGTTTACTATATTATAGTGTAGCTGTCATGTTCTGAAAACATCCAATCTTCTTATCATGACTATTTAAAAATGTTAGGCTGTTACACCACCAGGTTCAGTTAGCAAACAATTTCACTGAAAGTTTCCCCAACAAATAACATCGTAAAACAATTGAACATTTTTTAATTTAAAAAACAACATTACGGCCATAATCAGAGCTAATGCTTCTCATTAGTGTTTTAATTAGAATCCAATCTCCATGGCCTGGTCTATTAGAACCATCAAGATTTAGGCTAAACTACATCCATTCCATTATGTTAACTGGAGGTGAGCCATCAAACGATGACAGTGATAATTTTACTAATGTATGATCATTTAATTAAGTGAAAGCTTATTTTACACACTATTTCGGTATGCATACATAAGGAGGGAACATTTTAATTTTTTAACCCATTCCAAACACAAAACATCTTAATTTTTTAAATTATATACTTCAAATAGAATGTGAAAATGATGCAATAAACAAAACTAACATTTCAAAGTACATGTAGCATAATTGTATTATTTCAATCTGAAATTTTTAACATTTTGATTGTTCCTGGCCTTGGCATATATTTTGGTTTCTGGGGGAGGGGAGGGGGGTATTGAATTAAAATTTTGCACCCTTAAGGCTGTTACTTTTTCAATTTAACATGCATTGCTTTTTGTTTTATTAGATTTTTTAAAAATGAACAAAAATCGTTGTTTATATTTAAGAACTTGACAGAAACAAATCAGGAGATAACCTGAAATTAAAAGACGATCTTAATTGGAAAATATCGGCAAGACGACGATTATTACAAAAACAATATTGCGTTTGGTAATTTGTATGTTCCCTCCCTTGAATGAAAGGAGTTACTGTTCTGAAACGCAATATATTTCTCTCATGTTTATCTGTTTATTGTGTATTCGGGCACACGTTTTGAAAGAAATCATTTATGAGACACATTTCATTATTTATTTTTAGCTCATTTTGAGTTGTAAATCAGAGAAATTGGTTATCAAAATGATGAAAACAGTTATAAAATAAAAGAAATAGATTTTATTTTAATAATGTTATTAATTACTAGACGCCCCGCGGCGTAGCATACGCGGCAGACTTGCTCATGGAGAGTGCAAAGAAAGTGGAGAAAGAACGGACACAAACTACAGCACGAAGAAATCAAAACAACGCAAGTGAACGTCGGTTGAACTGCCGACTCATTGTTGGTTTCGAGACATTCGCACTGTGGTTATCTACCTGCCCACCACCCTTTGCCTTTACCACATTAGGCTTAGCTTGCCAACCATAAACTGTGATTGGCCGACCCTAGCGAGGGTCAGCCATGTTGGCAATAAAGGGGTAAAAGAACGGGCACAAACAGACATTTTTAAAAATTAAAAACGCATCGATTGCTCCTGAAACAACTCGGATTGCAATGTATTGTTGTGTCAGTATTGATGTGTCAGTATTGTTGTGTCAGTATTCCTCTTGATTTTTCTTATTTCTGCTTAATGTTCAGAATGCAAGTTTTAATTTGTTTAAACAATTTACTTATATGTAAGCATATATCTGGATTAAAATGAAAATAATTCCTTTTATAAGATTATTTTCAGCTCTAAAAACTACTTCCAATACTCAGTGGTGTTGTTTATGCTAAATTGTTAGGTGTAATTTTGTCAATAGTTTGGTGTCATTGCAAATTGGTTGATAAGATTGTAATGTAAATCTTTGTACATTGTACCAATTACTCTTAACTTTTATATAGTCAGTCTGTGTGTTGATTAATTTTATCATCTGCTTCTTTGTGAATCTGAAGAAAAATGAGAGTTCATATTTATTTTGTAATTTTTATGTCTCATTTTATATCTCAGGTTGTATATATGTTTTGCATTATATCATTAATATAAATTGTAATTTATTTTCATGCATTATTATGGTTTTTTTTTAAATGTCTAATATTTATCAGTAACAGTTGACTAAGACACACATCACATTTTAAAAAACATTTTATGTAAGACGGCAATTCCTCCAGTCATTGTTATATAATCCTTAATTTTTTAAACTGATGTATAAAATTTAGTATACACCAACACCGACATTGCTGTGGATAAATTAAACATTATTGTAATTTCCTGACAGGGTAAAATGTTACGACCCTGGTAATAAAGTTTGTTAATGTTGTTCTATTGGATCATTTGTAATTATTATATGATGTGCACATTTAGGTTTGAAATATCTGTACTGCGATATTGCTATCACAGTATTTAGTAGCCCAGAAAAAATTATTTCAAACAACAAAATTTGCAATATCAATTCCTTTTAATCTAGCACAACCTTCAACTAAACATAGACAATCAAAGATATAAATACGCTATAAATACACTGGCACAGATAGACCATAAAACTTGGGAGACCATTGCCGAGGAGGGCACCTCCTGGCTGGCAAAATTGCGTGAGGGCATTCGTGTCACTGAAGCATCCCTCATAGCTTTGAGCGAAGAGAGAAGGGCCAGGAGAAAGGGCAGGGGGGCAGAGGAGCAGGAGTACACGCCATCGTCCCATGAGGACGGACGGTTGCCATATTATACTATATTATACTATACTATACTATGCTATGCCATCAATAGTTAACATGAATTGTTAAAACTCTGAAGGTATCCTAGTGAAACTGTGACCCTATGACCCGGTGACCCCATCCTCCATCAGTAAATATGAATGGCTGGGAGGTTATACCATCAATTTATAAACAATACATAGCCTGCTCCATAGCCTGTTCCATAGCCTGCTCCAGTTAATCAACATTACATAGCCTGCTCCAGTTAATCAACAATACATAGCCTGCTCCAGTTAATCTTGCACAATAATCAGAAATCAAATGGGTGAACCATAAGAATAGTTGCAGTATCATTAATAAATAAAGATAAACATATTTACAAGTATTTTGAAAACATTGCAAAGCAATTCAAATGCATAATATAAGTAAGGGAAGTTAGAATAAGATCAGCACATTTTCTTCATTTTTTCCATATCTGTTTCCTCAACTTCAATCTTCAAACTTGTATCTTCAATCTAGAATCAAATATAGGTAGTAAAAATTGTTGAAGTTGGTAGGATAATTTATATACATTTTTTATTTAGTATTGTGAAGTTTAAACAAAAAGCAGTCAAATGATAATGTGGTACTAGAAAGAAAATTTTCAATTTTATTGTAAATTATCAACTTTCCTAATATATACAGGCGTATAATATGATCTATGTTTGTATAGCCTGTCACTAGGACTTATGTCAACTTTACTAGAGACCTTATGGCCTGTCACTAGGACATACGTCAACTTTACTAGAGACCTTATGGCCTGTCACTAGGACATGTGTCAACTTAACTAGAGACGTTAATGCATGTCACTAGGAGTTACTTCAACTTTACTAGAGACCTTAATAGGAGTCTCTCCATTTCCTTCACTTCTCAATCCTTATCCTCCCGACTAATGCCCTTAATCTCCAATGCAGCAGGCAGGGGGCTTCAGGGGCTTCTGCATTATCTTCAGGTTTCCTCTTAATAATAGAACCTCACTAATAATTTATATTTATTCACAATCCACTAATTTCTTACCTTCTTCCCAATCAAATGAACAATATCTGAAGCTATTTTTCTCCAACATCTGCACCCGCACTTTCAGCCTCAAAATCATCCTGAAGTGGATAATTTCAGGATCAAAGTATGGGCTAAATTTCCATGAATTATATCTGTGTGATTGTTAATGATAAAGTTGGCCATATAATTCATATATTTAATATTGTGAAGCTTAAAAAAAAAGCCAGTCCAATGTTAATGTGGTACTAGAAATGTATGTACAGAACCTCTCAAAATTTTATACAAGTTACCTTATTTCCCATTCCAGGTATTAAATCTTGTAGTTCTTCGATCTCATCTTTGCACTTCTTCAATTCATCAGTTCCATGGTTTTCTGAAAATTTGACATTTTCAACGTCACAATGCATACTGCCTTAAAATTGAGTTCATTTGTGAGTTCACATAATCATAAGACACATTTTCAGGGTGCTTAAAAAGGGTTAGAAAAAAATAACTGCAGGATAGAACAACTGAATTTCAAAATGTGTTTTGAGAAGAAGAAAAAAAGATACCTCAAACACCAGTGTAAGAAATGTAAAGATCTTCATATGCCCATCTATAAAATCAAATGATAATGTTTGTGCACTAATAGTACTAATACCCTGATTATCTCTCTATGTATCATTTCTTGGCTTAGCTGTATGACTCAAGAAAAATCACAATGTCTTGTACTCTATATGGATTAAGGTTTACATATCATAGATCAAATGTTCCCTTTAAGCTCTGTCGCTGTGCAGCTATTAGACCAACGCCGCGCAGCAGATTATAATTACAGCGCAGCAAATTTGATTAATATATCTGTGTGTTAGCTTTAAAATTTTGCACAAAAATTGATGCTGTACAACATTGCACACGGGCTAACAAACCTTAGAGGGAACATTGCACAGATGTAGAGATAGCATTGAAGGTTGATTTTAATTTTTAAATGAAAAAATGGTACAGGCTGAAATTTCAAAATTCCCAGCTTTTGAAAAATTCAATATTGTGATACTTTAAATAAGAATTTACCTTTGTTATCAGCATTAATCTCTTGCTCTTCAACTAGTTTTGTCAAAGAGGCTGTGAAAAAATATCGAATACTAGTTTAGTTTAAAATAAGCCTGCACCATCTTTGTAAGGTGCAACTTGAAAATTTTGTACAAAGAGTTGTAAACATAATACTAATACGTAAAGATCTCAACCAAAAAACAAAAGTAAAGGTCTCAAACATGGACATATGTTAAGGTCTCAAACTTGCAAATAACTTGTTTTTAAGGACCCGTTGAAGGTTAAAAAAACAACCAAAAAAAGTTAATCGTCCATTAGCAAGATTGTGACGAATTTAGCTAAACTCCCCTCTCCCTCTAGTTTGATATCACCACTGCCAGTGTTAAGTTCTCTTGCACAATACCCATTAAATCAGACAATTCCAAAAAAGTAACACTTTTAAATTTGTAAACCAATAAACAGTGTTAAGGGAATTTGTTTTTAATGCCAATTTTCAATCATTTACTCTCCTGATTTATATTTAAATTAAAATTTAATAGCTGATTAACATTTAATTATTTGACACACCAAAATAAATGTCATCTGGCTAGTACCAGTACACACCAAAATAAATGTCATCTGGCTAGTACCAGTACACACCAAAATAAATGTCATCTGGCTAGTACCAGTACACACCAAAATAAATGTCATCTGGCTAGTACCAGTACACACCAAAATAAATGTCATCTGGCTAGTACCAGTACACACCAAAATAAATGTCATCTGGCTAGTACCAGTACACACCAAAATAAATGTCATCTGGCTAGTACCAGTACACACCAAAATAAATGTCATCTGGCTAGTACCAGCACACACCAAAATAAATGTCATCTGGCTAGTACCAGTACACACCAAAATAAATGTCATCTGGCTAGTACCAGTACACACCAAAATAAATGTCATCTGGCTAGTACTAGTACACACGAAAATAAATGTCATCTGGCTAGTACTAGTACACACGAATATAAATGTCATCTGGCTAGTACCAGTACACACCAAAATAAATGTCATCTGGCTAGTACCAGTACACACCAAAATAAATGTCATCTGGCTAGTACTAGTACACACCAAAATAAATGTCATCTGGCTAGTACCAGTACACACCAAAATAAATGTCATCTGGCTAGTACTAGTACACACCAAAATAAATGCCATCTGGCTAGTATCAGTACACACCAAAATAAATGTCATCTGGCTAGTACTAGTGCACACCAAAATAAATGTCATCTGGCTAGTACCAGTACACTCCAAAATAAATGTCATCTGGCTAGTACCAGTACACACCAAAATAAATGTCATCTGCCTAGTACCAGTACACACCAAAATAATAAATGTCATCTGCCTAGTACTAGTACACACCAAAATAAATGTCATCTGGCTAGTACTAGTACACACCAAAATAAATGTCATCTGGCTAGTACCAGTACACACCAAAATAAATGTCATCAGGCTAGTACCAGTACACACCAAAATAAATGTCATCTGGCTAGTACCAGTACACACCAAAATAAATGTCATCTGGCTAGTACCAGTACACACCAAAATAAATGTCATCTGGCTAGTACCAGTACACACCAAAATAAATGTCATCTGGCTAGTACTAGTACACACCAAAATAAATGTCATCTGGCTAGTACCAGTACACACCAAAATAAATGTCATCTGGCTAGTACCAGTACACACCAGAATAAATGTCTTCTGGCTAGTACTAGTACACACCAAAATAAATGTCATCTGGCTAGTACCAGTACACACCAAAATAAATGTCATCTGGCTAGTACCAGTACACACCAAAATAAATGTCATCTGGCTAGTACCAGTACACACCAAAATAAATGTCATCTGGCTAGTACCAGTACACACCAAAATAAATGTCATCTGGCTAGTACCAGTACACACCAAAATAAATGTCATCTGGCTAGTACCAGTACACACCAAAATAAATGTCATCTGGCTAGTACCAGTACACACCAAAATAAATGTCATCTGGCTAGTACTAGTACACACCAAAATAAATGTCATCTGGCTAGTACCAGTACAGGCTCATTAATGGGACGCGGTGGTCGATTGGCAGCGCACTGGACTGTCGTACCGATGGTCACGGGTTCGAATCCGTGTGAAGGCAAGGGTTTGTTCCCGGGGCCTAGGGCGTCCCAGAGTCACCCCGCTCCGAATTGGTACCTAACACTACATGCGTGGAATAAAGAAGATAAGACAAGATTTCAGTTACCGATAATTGGTCCAATTGGAGATGAGAGGAGCAGGAGTCAACGCCATCGTCCCCTTTCGATGGACAGATGTCATATATAATTGGTCCAGATTAGACACGGTCAGTGCTGATTTTAGGACCGATAATTCGTTAACCTTACAAGTAACCTTTCCTATAGAACGGGAAAGTGATTTGGTGCCAAATCCTGTGGTTATAGCCATTCATCAAAAGTCTTCAATCTAGCCAAGATTCCTAACCTAAAACTTTAACAATAATTTTGGTTGAAGGAAATATACCTATTTTAGCGTTAATAGCACTGATAGCCAGCTGATAATGATGGATGGCCAAATTGTAGTTTTGGCTGAGTTCAAAATTCAAGCCGAGTTGGACATGGTGGTAGTACTCCTCTATCCATGGGTTGTCTGCATGTAAATATGTAACAGTAATGAAACTCTTCAAACAATGTGACCAAAAAGACTAGGTATTTGGATTGAGTTCTCCCAGCAAGAAAAAATAATAGAAAAGGTAAATGGAATAAGGGGAGACAACTGAAATTCAAAGAGCCCCCCCCTTTCCACCATAAGCCCCAGTACAATAAAGTGTTTCCCCATCCAACACTAGCCCTAGTGATTTTGAAGTAGCCACTACTTTGTTCAATTTCAGATATTTCTAGATGACTGGTTGGCAGATGGTCAGATAGCAACCCCCAATCAAAGATTTAAACACAACTCTAGATAGAAAAATTCAACACAATGCAACTACTGATTTAACTGTTAACTTTGCAATACCCCTTACCTTGTAAAAGACCTTGATCACTATCACTTTCTGGATTTGCCTGGTTCAATTAGAAAATTCGAAATAAGAGTCTAATTTTAACAGTCATCATCATGTGGGAGAAAAGTTATTTTTATACAAAAGTCTAACCCAAAAAGATTTAAAATTAATAAAAGAGTGAACATGGGGATTTTCATTATAATAACTGGTTAACTGTTTATCGTGATATAACTGGTTAACTGTTTAACGTGATATAACTGGTTAACTGTTTAACGTTATATAACGGGTTAACTGTTTAACGTGATGTAACTGGTTAACTGTTTAACGTGATATAACTGGTTAACTGTTTAACGTGGTATAACTGGTTAACTGTTTAACGTGGCATAACTGGTTAACTGTTTAACGTGGCATAACTGGTTAACTGTTTAACGTGATATAACTGTTTAACGTGATATAACTGGTTAACTGTTTAACGTGATAAGGCAAAAACTCACAGAGATAATTATTGAATACAATGTAATAAGAAATAAATCAGAAATTTAATCATATCACACCACATGACCAAAATAACACACACACAATCTTAGTAAGTAAATCTACATTATTATCTCATGTATGTGCTAAGTTTCTTGTGGGACATAGGATATCTGTCAAAGCTTGTCACTTGGAAACAGGTTCTAGCTGTGTGTCTATTGGCCACATGTTCTAGCTGTGTGTCTATTGGCCACATGTTCTAGCTGTGTGTCTATTGGCCACAGGTTCTAGCTGTGTGTCTATTGGACACAGGTTCTAGCTGTGTGTCTATTGGACAGAGGTTCTAGCTGTGTGTCTATTGGACACAGGTTCTAGCTGTGTGTCTATTGGACACAGGTTCTAGCTGTGTGTCTATTGGCCACAGGTTCTAGCTGTGTGTCTATTGGACACAGGTTCTAGCTGTGTGTCTATTGGACACAGGTTCTAGCTGTGTGTCTATTGGACACAGGTTCTAGCTGTGTGTCTATTGGAATCAGGTTCTAGCTGTGTGTCTATTGGCCACAGGTTCTAGCTGTGTGTCTATTGGCCACAGGTTCTAGCTGTGTGTCTATTAGACACAGGTTCTAGCTGTGTGTCTATTGGCCACAGGTTATAGCTGTGTGTCTATTGGCCACAGGTTCTAGCTGTGTGTCTATTGACACAGGTTCTAGCTGTGTGTCTATTGGACACATGTTCTAGCTGTGTGTCTATTGGCCACATGTTCTAGCTGTGTGTCTATTGGCCACAGGTTCTAGCTGTGTGTCTATTTGACACAGGTTCTAGCTGTGTGTCTATTGGACACAGGTTCTAGCTGTGTGTCTATTGGACACAGGTTCTAGCTGTGTGTCTATTGGACACAGGTTCTAGCTGTGTGTCTATTGGACACAGGTTCTAGCTGTGTGTCTATTGGACACAGGTTCTAGCTGTGTGTCTATGGACACAGGTTCTAGCTGTGTGTCTATTGGACACATGTTCTAGCTGTGTGTCTATTGGAATCAGGTTCTAGCTGTGTGTCTATTGACCATATGTTCTAGTTGTGTGTCTATTGGAATCAGGTTCTAGCTGTGTGTCTATTGGAATCAGGTTCTAGCTGTGTGTCTATTGGCCACAGGTTCTAGCTGTGTGTCTATTGGACACAGATTCTAGCTGTGTGTCTATTGGACACAGGTTCTAGCTGTGTGTCTATTGGAATCAAGTTCTAGCTGTGTGTCTATTGGACACAGGTTCTAGCTGTGTGTCTATTGGACACAGGTTCTAGCTGTGTGTCTATTGGACACATGTTCTAGCTGTGTGTCTATTGGAATCAGGTTCTAGCTGTGTGTCTATTGGCCACAGGTTCTAGCTGTGTGTCTATTGGCCACAGGTTCTAGCTGTGTGTCTATTGGACACAGATTCTAGCTGTGTGTCTATTGGCCACAGGTTATAGCTGTGTGTCTATTGACACAGGTTCTAGCTGTGTGTCTATTGGACACAGGTTCTAGCTGTGTGTCTATTGGAATCAGGTTCTAGCTGTGTGTCTATTGGCCACAGGTTCTAGCTGTGTGTCTATTGGACACAGGTTCTAGCTGTGTGTCTATTGGACAAAGGTTCTAGCTGTGTGTCTATTGGACACAGGTTCTAGCTGTGTGTCTATTGGACACAGGTTCTAGCTGTGTGTCTATTGGACACAGGTTCTAGCTGTGTGTCTATTGGAATCAGGTTCTAGCTGTGTGTCTATTGACCATAGGTTCTAGCTGTGTGTCTATTGGACACAGGTTCTAGCTGTGTGTCTATTGGAGTCAGGTTCTAGCTGTGTGTCTATTGGCGACAGGTTCTAGCTGTGTGTCTATTGGCCACATGTTCTAGCTGTGTGTCTATTGGCCACAGGTTCTAGCTGTGTGTCTATTGGACACAGGTTCTAGCTGTGTGTCTATTGGACAAATGTTCGAGCTGTGTGTCTATTGGACACATGTTCAAGCTGTGTGTCTATTTGACACAGGTTCTAGTTGTGTGTCTATTGGAATCAGGTTCTAGCTGTGTGTCTATTGACCACAGGTTCTAGCTGTGTGTCTATTGGACACATGTTCTAGCTGTGTGTCTATTGGAATCAGGTTCTAGCTGTGTGTCTATTGACCATATGTTCTAGTTGTGTGTCTATTGGAATCAGGTTCTAGCTGTGTGTCTATTGGAATCAGGTTCTAGCTGTGTGTCTATTGGCCACAGGTTCTAGCTGTGTGTCTATTGGACACAGATTCTAGCTGTGTGTCTATTGGACACAGGTTCTAGCTGTGTGTCTATTGGAATCAAGTTCTAGCTGTGTGTCTATTGGACACAGGTTCTAGCTGTGTGTCTATTGGACACAGGTTCTAGCTGTGTGTCTATTGGAATCAGGTTCTAGCTGTGTGTCTATTGGCCACAGGTTCTAGCTGTGTGTCTATTGGCCACAGGTTCTAGCTGTGTGTCTATTGGACACAGGTTCTAGCTGTGTGTCTATTGGACACAGGTTCTAGCTGTGTCTCTATTGGACACAGGTTCTAGCTGTGTGTCTATTGGAATCAGGTTCTAGCTGTGTGTCTATTGACCATATGTTCTAGTTGTGTGTCTATTGGAATCAGGTTCTAGCTGTGTGTCTATTGGAATCAGGTTCTAGCTGTGTGTCTATTGGCCACAGGTTCTAGCTGTGTGTCTATTGGCCACAGGTTCTAGCTGTGTGTCTATTGGACACATATTCTAGCTGTGTGTCTATTGGACACAGGTTCTAGCTGTGTGTCTATTGGAATCAAGTTCTAGCTGTGTGTCTATTGGACACAGGTTCTAGCTGTGTGTCTATTGGACACAGGTTCTAGCTGTGTGTCTATTGGAATCAGGTTCTAGCTGTGTGTCTATTGGACACAGGTTCTAGCTGTGTGTCTATTGGACACAGGTTCTAGCTGTGTGTCTATTGGAATCAGGTTCTAGCTGTGCGTCTATTGGACACAGGTTCTAGCTGTGTGTCTATTGGACACAGGTTCTAGCTGTGTGTCTATTGGCCACAGGTTCTAGATGTGTGTCTATTGGACACAGGTTCTAGCTGTGTGTCTATTGGAATCAGGTTCTAGCTGTGCGTCTATTGGACACAGGTTCTAGCTGTGTGTCTATTGGACACAGGTTCTAGCTGTGTGTCTATTGGCCACAGGTTCTAGCTGTGTGTCTATTGGACACAGGTTCTAGCTGTGTGTCTATTGGAATCAGGTTCTAGCTGTGTGTCTATTGACCACAGGTTCTAGCTGTGTGTCTAATGGACACAGGTTCTAGCTGTGGGTCTATTGGACACAGGTTCTAGCTGTGTGTCTATTGGACACAGGTTCTAGCTGTGTGTCTATTGGACACAGGTTCTAGCTGTGTGTCTATTGGACACAGGTTCTAGCTGTGGGTCTATTGGACACAGGTTCTAGCTGTGTGTCTATTGGACACAGGTTCTAGCTGTGTGTCTATTGACACCGCTATAGTAGACACTAAAACCCTTATCTCTGAGGGACTTTTGTATCCGCGCTTTATGAAGATCCAGTAACAGGTGTGAACCATGCAATGTTCCCTCTAAGTCTAAGCTTCTTTGGTCCGTGTGCAAAGTAAAAAAGCTCGTGTGCAAAGTTGCACAACGTCCATTTGTGTGAAATATTTTACCAAATTTGCTGCGCGGTGATTCGAAACTCCTGCTTTGCTACCATGGTTCCAACACTTCGCTTACATATCACCTGCAAACCAAGCATCCGCTACATTAACTAAATATGTGACGTTTGAGATGGCGTCAAAAGGCCCTGAGTCACTAAGACTCTCATAGAACCCCTCGGGGAATTCCCCGGCATACCGAGTTACCGAATTCTAGGTATTTGGGATATCACTTGAATAAGTTCTAAAAATAACAGCCAATCGTCGTTAAATCTCGCATTTGTTGCAAGATTGGTGTTTACAAATGGTATTTTCATCGAATAAAGCGGTCAGTTGTGATTACAGTTGATTTTTATCAAAAATAACTATGAAAAGATCGGCGAATAAACAAAGCACTTCCACAGGAAAAAGAGCAAGTATGATACCCACCAAAAATAGACTTGCTATAAAGCAATATTTCAAAGACAAGCCTACAAAATGGGGAATAAAATCGTTTCTTCTTTGCGAAAGTCAGACAGGCTACATAGTCAACGCTGAGATCTACACTGGGGCAGCACCAATAGTTGCAACAGAGCTGGGTGCTCTGGGAAACACTGTGGCTCGTCTTTTGACATCATGTGAGAAGGAAAAGAAAGCACATAACATGTATTATCGTTATGGATCGGTACTAAAACTCGGTGACATTATCAAGGTACATGCTGAATGAGCTGCAAACAGGACTTGTTGGTAGCCTACTCTTCAACAAAATTGACATTTTTGAAGAAGGTGGACAAGCTTGCGAGAGGTGAAAGTCGCTATCGATGTCAGGGCAGCATAACCTGTATGGTAAGGCAGGATCGGAGGCCAATTACATTCATCTCAAACTTTCATGACCCAACACAAATAGGAGTAGCAAACAGAAGAAACAAAGATGGAAGACTTGAGGAAGTTCCGATGCCACAGCTTGTCCATGAGTACAATCGCCACATTGGCGGTTGTGACAAAATGATCAAATGACGCGCCTCCATCGCTCACGCCGTCATTACCGGTGGCCCCGTTGCCTTTTCATCAAATTTTTCATGTGGGCCTGCTACAATTCATTTGTTATCTATGTGTCTAAACTAGAAGCAGCTGAGAAAAAACCCATGTTTGACACTAGATACATCCAGAATCTCTGCATTGACCTGATTTTTACTAAATTTGATGCGTGGTGATTATAAATTGCTGCGCGGCGGCGGTTAGATATATGTTTGGCCACGCAGCCGTGCAGCTTAAATGGAACATTGGATGGAAGTTAGGCCTATTTCCTACTATATCTAAAAGTTTGAGCTCATTCTGACCACTGGCTTTCATGATACTAGCAATTTTCTAACCCATGTACATTTTCTTAATTTTTGCTGGGGATGCAAATTAGCTTGGGGAGCTCAGGGCTGGTAGGGTTAAATCATTAACCTAATTAGAGAGTTATTTAAAAAGATGACTTAGGGGCCGTCCATAAAGTACGTCACGCTGTTTTTGGCCAATTTAACCCCGCCCCCCAACACATGTCACAAATCTCGGACCCTCAAAGTACGTCACACTTATGAACAAAAAATAATTTTATTAACAAAGAATTAAAATTTAATATAAAACACCGTGACGTCACACATGGCCGGACCCCCTTCCTCCCTGTCACACTTTCTTACACCCCCTCCCCCTCTGGAGCGTGACGTAATTTATGGACGGCCCCTTATATTGTTAAACTAGATTGTGCTGGGGCGCCGTGGCACCTATGGCCTATGGCACCCACTTTTTTTCAAAAGCCCAACTAACTAAATACGAAATATTAAGCTTCCTGAAATGTACACAAAGTATTTTATAATTTTTAAAATATGAGCTAAAACAATGATGTCATATAATTTTCTTTTGCCGCAAGTCTTTAATTTATAATTATTTTGCGCATCTCCTTATGCACACCTTGTATTAAAATATCTGCTCAAACGATGTCGTCATAGCGTCACAGATCCTTCCTTCCATCCAGTGACTTGGGCTATTATATTGTTAAATACCACTTACCCCATCTCCATCTTTTGCACCTCTTGCCCTCAATCAGTGGCGTCACTAGGGGGGCCGCCCCGGGTGACACCAACCCTAGTGACGCCTCTTGCCCTCAGTTCCAAATGATCAATGTAAGTAATCTATAAGACGCTGGATAAGAAATTACCACACAAAAAATGTCTCTCTACAAACAATAACAAAATAGGTTGCTCTTTAGAAATTGGCAAATGTCAACAATAAAATAGAGAAATAAAAATGTAATCTGTTAGCTTGTTTGAAACACTTCAATTTCATACTTACAGAGAGGGCATTAAATGTGTGCGTTTGGATTCCTGACGAGCCAGAAGACATGCTGTTGTGGATAAAACTGCTGCCACTTAAGGAGGATGTATCTGAACTCGAGTCCACCTGACCCAGATCGGATGAAACATTACCAGAAGACTCGGCTGTCATAGAGGTTTCGTTATCCTGAAATAAAATTGAAGGAAGGGGAAAAAAGCATGTATTATTATTGTTATTATTATATACTTAAAATTTGCTGCAAACAATAATAACACAGCCATGAGTTACTGCGACAAATACTCATTAATTACTGTTAGACAGCCATGAGTTACTGCGACAAATACTCATTAATTACTGTTAGACAGCCATGAGTTACTGCGACAAATACTCATTAATTACTGTTAGACAGCCATGAGTTACTGCGACAAATACTCATTAATTACTGTTAGACAGCCATGAGTTACTGCGACAAATACTCATTAATTACTGTTAGACAGCCATGAGTTACTGCGACAAATATTTAATTACTGTTAGAACTGATTCTGATAAACATCTTATTATTTTCAAATACTCACCGAGCCTGTGTAAGCGTTTGCCATGTCTTCCAGTTTCCAGCGAGTCAAAAACTCTACCAAGTGCGAATGAATTCTTAAGTACACAGCTGGCAGGAAACAGTCAATAGTTGTGATGACAACTCACCTATTTTTTTTATTACCACGTTTTTATTAACTTGCTTTCGTTCCTGTCTGTCCTCATTGTTTTCGTTCCTGATTCCTGTCTGTCCTCATTGTTTTCGTTCCTGATTCCTGTCTGTCCGCAATTTTTTCAAATTTTCCAACGTAAAATTAAACCACTTCTGATGGTCCTACAGAGCTCAAAATTTTACTACAGATAGATCTTGGCTGACAATGCATTATATCAAAATTTCAGATCGATCAAATGTACCGCAATTAAATTAATGCATTTTAAATGTTTATCTCTCTATAAGCATCTGCACATGTCTGCTATTTGGGGAGGGGGGGGCAGTAGCTATTGAGACGCAATTTTTTAAAATAAAAAATAATAAAAAAATAGGCCAATGAAAATTAAGTATTTACGGTTGGCGAATTTATTCTATTGAATGCGCCAACAAACTGTTACAAACGTGTAGGAGTTATGACTTATGTATATAAGCAATTCATTTTGCCCATTGGAATTACAGGGCCGGATTAAGCCATCTTGGTGCCCGAGGCACACACCCACATGGTGCCCCCTTCTACCCCGATCCCCCACTGACCGCTGGCATGTTCAATATTAAGCAAACCAACTAACAAACAACACAGTTGTTAACACACAGGGGCGTCACAAGCAGGACCGGGCCAAGAGAATGCGGGGCCCCGGGCCCAAGGGGCCGTCCATAAATGACGTCAGGGAATTTTGGCCGATTTTTCACCCCCTTCCCCACACGTCACAAAGAGTTAGACGTCATAAAGTTTTGTCATAAAAGCCCTGTTTTCTTTTTAATAATGAGCATGTTTCAAATCACTTTATTGTCATTTAAGGATTTATTTAGTGCAGGTAAGAATTCTATTATCGTAACACGTGTGAAGCCATATAAAACTTCATTAAATAAATTGTAAGAGAGCAAATTAAGTGCAACTAAGTTGCACGTTGAGACATGATGTCACAGTTCCAATACACCCCTCTCTCTCTCTGTGTGACCCCCTTCCTCCCGTAGGTGCATGACGTCATTTATGGATGGCCACAAGGCAGCAGACGAGGATCGAGACCCATGCAAAAATTGCATTTCTATAAATCTTCTTCTATATATATAATTTACCAGCACAAGAGCAAGTCGTATGCTAATAAGTATGAAGAATGACCCTCGGTGAGTCAGTTCTCAGTTTATGGTTGGCAAGCGATGTTAGTAAAGGGTGGGGGCTGGGGGGGGAAGGTAACAACAACCTCAGTGCGCATATCTCGAGACCAACAATGCGTCTGAAATCCCCCCCCCCGTACGTTCACTCGCGTTGTTTTCATTTCTTCATGCTGCTGTTTGTGTCCTTCTTCCCCACTCCTTCCAAGGTTCTTTACACTATCTATGAGCAAGTATGCGGCGTAAGCTATGCCGCGGCTTGTATCTAGTATTAAAATAATGGGAAATAAAAAATTAAATTATTAAAAATTTTCTTCTATAATATCACTGCCACATCAGTTAGTACAGTTTTATTCATTTAATTGAAGATCCTAAAACACATGAAGATATTAATAACTAAAGTGTTGTTTTTTTGTTTTGTTTTGATAATTGACAGTTTATAAATATAGATATATATATAACTTAACATTATAAACTATATACACTAGCGAACTTTGGCGGCTGCAAAATCTGAAATAAGTTAATGATAGTCATATCCTTAGCTACAGCATTCTAAATTGACACAATTATTGCCAAGTTACTGAGCCAATCTTCAATCATTTTTTATCACACAGGTTTTAAAAGGTTTTAGTCTCGAAAAGAGTCTTTCTCCCGAAGCCATAGTGACAGGAATACAAAAATTACAAGTATTCGAAGTGCAATGTGTGTGTTAGGAAAGTCACTGAAAGAAACTGCACAATCTAAACAAGATAGCTGTAGGTGACTGCAGGAGTTATGGAACTCAATGATTGCAACTCTTCAGAAACCAGGAAACCATCAAGACATGGGCGTCGCTAGGAATTTTTTCCAGCAAAAAAACCACTTTTTTATTTTAACTGACAATGCCATACAGGTACACTTTTCAATTAAATTCAAGTTCAGTATAAAATAAGGGTCGAAGAAAGCCTTAGAAATTAATAAGACATACAAATTAGTGCTGTAATTGCTAAAATACAACATTTATTAATACATTTAATAAATTAAAAACTTAAGTTCTCACGAGAAAATTGAATTTTGCTGTGAAATGATATACGTGTACAAACTGCAGGATTACCAAGGATGGATCTCAGAAATTTTTTTACAGGCTAAAAAAAAATAAAAAAGTAGACCAATCGCGGGATTCCGAAATGCCGTTATTAGAAGATTTTATGGCGTCTGCAGCATCTGACTTATCATTGGCATTGAGGACAACAGTACAAGTTCAACAGCCAGACACAACTGAAGCAACTGTTCCTAATTTGATTGTCGCTGACACTTATTCATTTCCTAAATTGGATATTGGAAGGTATGTCTGGACATACGACCATTCAAATAAGTCGAAATTGCAGCTGATTCGTGATTGTTGGACCAATGATAAAAATTATGATTTTAGAGCTGGCAGTTAGGGAAACAGAGTTTTTAGATATGCATGGTTATCAGACTATTCACCGTGGCTTTTATACTCGCAAATGTTAATAGGTGCCTTTTGCAAATATTGCGTGTTGTTTCTGCAAAAAGTAATACTATGAGTTCAGTAGGTATTTGTCATCAAACCATGTACAAAAATATAAAGATTTCAACGAAGATGCACGTAGCAACTTGCAAAGCACATTATGGCACAAAGGCTCTCATGAAGATGCAAGCAATTTTATTTGCTTTATTGGAAGCCAAAGCAGTTTCTATAGATGAGCAGTTGGACTCATCATTTAGAAGACAAATTCAAATAAATCGCAAACAAACTGGGTCCCATCATTTCTACAATCCTATTTTTCTGCATGCATGTTTTAGCACTTCGTGAAACAGAATCAAATTCTGGTAATTTGTATGAACTGTTAGATTTTCTTGTTGAATCTGGAGATGAAGTTCTTGGTAATCGTTTGTCAATTGGTTCTTGTAGTGCTGAGTATGGTTCATCGACAAAACGCCCCGGACAAAATGGCCCCGACTATTGGGCTCCGACATAACGGCCCTGGACTAATAGTAAAAATGCTTTGTGTACATTTAAGGAAGTTTAATATTACGTATTGATCATACAAGGACAAGTTAGTTGGGCTTTTGAAAAAGGGGGGCGCCTTAGGCGCCATAAAACAAAGGGAACGCCGCAGGCGCCATGGCGCCGCAGCACAAACTAGTACGCTGCATATGTTATGAAAAGAACACCAAAACAATGCATATAGACTCCTAATAAATAGTTATAATTCTGCTAAGAGTTTGGTTATTTTTCCTCTTATTTCAGCTTTGATGAATATCTATCTATTCATTAAACTTTCCCTCGCTCCAAATTTTCACCACCACTAACCCCACCCTGACTATTTCCTCTCATAGAATCATCACTGACTTGAGACGCTTGCAGATTGTCACTGGCTCCAAATATTTGACTCCGGTTCATCCTGTCCGCAACCCTCAGCCTAACAAACGGTTCTACAAAGTTGATGAGATCATCGTTCACCCGGAGTACGTGGCCAGAGGGACAAGCAGCGAGAACGACATCGCCTTGTTGCGTACCAACACACGCATCATTTACAACGATGAGACGAAACCTCTGCGTGAGACTAAATTTGATGACGTCTTCTCCAAGGCCAACGATTGTTTCCTGGCGGGCTGGGGTCAAAGTTTATGCAAACTTAAAAGTTGGTACTTGTTTATATTTTTTTTCATTATTCATAGTTTCCTTACCTCCCTTTAAACGCCATTTTTTAAATTCACCATTTCATTTTCTAACTTCTTTATTTTAATGATTAGTTTGCCTGTTTTCTTCTATTTTGTCAACTCTGTGTCCTAATTGTGCCCGTTTCATATCCGGGTCAATGACCTGTCTTGTTGTTTCTGCTGATAGCAGTTGCACTACTGGACGTCTTATCTTTATTTGAAATAAGAAGATAACATTTCACATGCTCCTTTCCCATGTCATGTAAATAAACACTTGACTTCCATGCGTGTCAAAATATCAAGGATATCGAAATATAGAAGAGCTTGCATGTTTGTGGGATTATTCCCGCCACGCAAGTGAATCTTATGGATGCTAACATCAACACAAACTTCTCCATTGGAGGACGACTAAATGTTGAGTTGTTTTCTCCTATAAAGAAAAGATTGGTGTGTGACGGTGTGGTGTGCGCGTGTAATTGGGGGGGGTGGGGGGGTTGTGACATAAATCATGGCAACACGTCCATGTTATATTGAGCGTTTATCTCTTTGGTAGTATTTTTTTTTGTTCTGCTCAGCGACCAACCCCCCTCCCCCAAATCCGATTGGATTCGGTCGGTGAGTTATCAAAATGAGAGGGAACACTGTGGTGGAAGGACGGGAAAACTGTGTGGTGAAGGACTGGAATCGGTGTTGGTGGAAGGACTGGAATCGGTGTGGTGGAAGGACTGGACCACTGTATGGTGGAAGGACGGGAACACTGCGTGGTGGAAGGACTGGAATCGGTGTTGGTGGAAGGACTGGAATCTGTGTGGTGGAAGGACTGGAACACTGTATGGTGGAAGGACGGGAACACTGCGTGGTGGCACGACGGGAACATTGTGTGGTGGAAGGACGGGAACACTGTGTGGTGGCACGACGGGAACACTGTGTGGTGGAAGGACGGGAACACTGCGTGGTGGCACGACATGAACACTGTGTGATGGAAGGACGGGAACACTGTGTGGTGGCACGACGGGAACACTGTGTGGTGGAAGGACGGGAACACTGCGTGGTGGCACGACGGGAACACTTTGTGATGGAAGGACGGGAACACTGCGTGGTGGCACGACGGGAACACTGCGTGGTGGCACGACGGGAACACTGTGTGGTGGCAGGATCTATGTTATGTAAAGTCATGTTGAGCATTGTTGATGTAGAATGGGTTAATATTTATAGCTTATATTGTTGTGCTGGGGTGCCTACGGCGCCTACTTTTTTAGGGCGCTTACGAGCCCACCTTTTTAAAAAGCCCAACTAACTTGTCCTTGTTTGATAAATACGAAATATTACTTTCTGAAATATACACAAAGAATTTTATAATAGGTGTTGTAGGGCGCCTACGGCGACCACTTTTTTGTGGTCAAAAGCCCAAGTAACTTATCCTTGTTTGATAAATACGAAATATTTAACTTCCTGGAATGTACACAAAGTATTTTATAAATAGCAATACTCAAATCCTCTTTTTACAGCGTTCCTTTTTCCAAAATTAAAATATGAGCTAAAACAATGACGTCATATAATATCTTTTTACGACCAGAATCTTTAATTTATAATCATTTTGCGCAGCTCTCGATGCACACTGCACACCTCGTATTTTAAAATATAAGCTCAATATAATATTTTTTACAGTGATAAACACCAGACGATTTTTTTTAATGCTATGGACTGTTGTACATTGTTCCTCAGCGTTCCACATCCTGTGAGTGACTTGGACTGTTATTTTATTTACTAGATTGTGCTGGGGCGCCTACGGCGCCCACCTTTTTCAAAAGCCCAACTAACTTGTCCTTTTTTGATAAATACGAAATATATACGAAAAGTATTTTATAATTGGGGTTGTAGGGCGCCCACTTTGTTTTTTGTCAAAAGCCCCAGTAACTTATCCTTGTGATAAATACGAAACATTAAAATTCCTGGAATGTACACAAATTATTTTATAATTAACCATCATCAAATACTCTTTTTAAAATTTTCCCTTTTCCAATATGAGCTAAAACAATGACGTCAAATAATATTTTTGTACAGCGCATCTTTAATTTATAATCATTTTCGCACCGATGCACACCTTGTATTTAGATTAAGCAATGACGTCATATAATTTTTTTACATTGCTAATCACCACACGATTTTTTAACTGCTATAGACTGTTGTACATCGTTCCTCAGCATCCCACATCCAGTAAGTGAGTGACTTGGACTTATAATATTATTTATATATATGACTGTCATCTGATCAGTGAGACTAACTAATTTGGTTGTCTCGTAGTTCTTGTTGTTTGGTTCTTGTCTTGAGAAGTTCTTCAGTCAAGTTATCTGATGTTTTTCAGTCTGATTCTTGTCTTAATTTCTTCAGTCTGGTTCTTGTCTAGTGAAGTTCTTCAATCTGGTTCTTGTCTGGCGAAGTTCTTCAGTCTGGTTCTTGTCTGTTGAAGTTCTTCAGTCGCGTCCTTGTTTTTCAGAGTCCAGTATAGTTACATACAATTTTTTACTTGTGTTTCAATTCTCCCCGCATGGCATTTTTTTTAGAGTTGTGTCTGTATTTTCCCCTCATAGAACTACTTTGTAGAGTTGTGTCTGGCTATTTGTCCGTACATGAAGTTGTTTGGAGTTGGTTACTCTTACGTCCGAGTATCTTGTCCGTATGTGGCCAAGTCCTCCTGACCTAAATGTGGAGAATTTCCTGCTTTGAGGTAGCTGGCCCCTGGCATAATTCGAACAGCTTACATTGATTTATTGATCGACTGACGAGTCAGTGGCTCAGATATCGTCACGATACATCGACCGTCCTACTGTTTACGAGATATAGCTGTTTTCTGTTGTATTTTAACAAATACTAAACACAACATTCTCTCGCTATTTGCAGGGTCACGTTCTTTACACCCCCACCCCCGAGAATGGCGATAAACCGCGAATATTGGATGCAGTTTTAAAACGCCTTTGTCTATGTATGAGATTTTAAATGGTGCTAAATGCTTCCCAAACATTTTCTAAAGACACTCTTACTCATTAATACAATAAAAGTGTGGTAATAATGCATGCCATTATGTATTTCACTAACATATTTCACTAATGTGTAAGCACATTTTAATTTTTTACTGCAAAAATATTTTAATTTTAAAAAAGAAACAAGAGGACAGTAACACCGCATAGCGTGGTTACCCGTACTGTATTACTGTACCGTAAAGTCACTTTCTATGCGTACAACATATGTATTAGAATTGACATGAAATTGAACAAATTTAAAGACAAACCTAGACATATATGTAGTACGCACAGTTCAGGTAATAATAATACAGCACAGTATGATGCGATAGGGTCAAGAGTCTAACCCGCGAATGTGCGGGGCCGCTACTGGGTTACCGCGAATAGGGAGGGTATGCTGTAAAAATTAATTCTCCTTCGACAGTCTTGGGGAATTGGCTTTAATTAAAGCGTTATTGTGTGAATATTGATATAAAACCTTTAACGGACAACATTCAATTTCTAGCGTTGCAAAGAAGTTAGTGATGCTTCATTATTAAATATAAGTATAGAAGATTGGATAACGATTGATGTAGAAAGTCTGACTGTGCATGAGGTAGGCCTGAATGTAACTACCGTCTTGTCTGCCCAACAAATGAGCGGTCATCCCCCGTGTCCTTGTACCCCAGTTCTCCATTAGGGCCACCCCGTCAACAGCCCTAATTATCCAACACTTGTCTTTACCTCTCCTTTCGTTCCTCTCATGGTTACCGACAGACGAGTATTAGCAGCAGACCAGCGATTCCTGTACCGCTAACCTGTTGGTCGTCTGTGTGCTGTTACTGTTAGTGGAAGGTCGTCCTGTGAGCTATGGGCCACATCATAGGGGTTGACCCCCTTCAGAGCAGCAGCTACGTGCTTCGACGATCATTTCAAGGTCGCCATCGGGCAGGTCTGGGGGTGTTGTTATTTTTGTTCTTAATGTGTGTTGTTTTTTTTTAAAAACCATGTCATTCCAGGCATTGACGAGTTGTTTATTCCACTCAAGGGCTGGCAGAAATAACCTTGGAGATGTTTAGCCGTTGGTGGTTTAAAACGTTGGAGACTTATCTGCGAAACAACGCTGTTAGGGCTGCTAGGTGGGATGTACTTTAGCGGAGGCATGTGGTCACGTGGTGGGCAGGTCTAAACAACATGCTGTAGTTGGTCAGTGACTCAGTTGGTACGTCGACATACACTCTGCGTCATTGTAGAGCCTGACCCGGTGCGGTTACCTCTTAAGTGTCGTGTCAACGCATAAGCTACTTACATAATTGGTGAAGGGTTTTATGTGTAGTTAGGTGCATTATGATGTGTAGTTAGGTGCATTATGGTGTGTAGTTAGGTGCATTATGGTGTGTAGTTTTGTGCATTATGGTGTGTAGTTAGGTGCATTATGGTGTGTAGTTAGGTGCATTATGGTGTGTAGTTAGGTGCATTATGGTGTGTAGTTAGGTGCATTATGGTGTGTAGTTAGGTGCATTATGGTGTGTAGTTAGGTGCATTATGGTGTGTAGTTAGGTGCATTATGGTGTGTAGTTAGGTGCATTATGGTGTGTAGTTAGGTGCATTATGGTGTGTAGTTAGGTGCATTATACCATTGTTATGGGGTTGTCCACACAACCCTCGGCACGTGGGCCGCACGCAGCCCACCTAAACTTTTTTTAAACTGTTGAAAAACTTGCTCCTGTAAAACACCTGACTCCATTATACAATAAACTGAACACACGACTAAGTGCCCCCTCGTACCGTTGGTAGAAGTGTGGTCTACCCGATTCTTTTCCGATGAATTGATGAAATGGGACAAAGGAAGTCTGATAGTTTCATTGAACATCTTTGAGATATTTAATTTAACAACATAAGCCATTCACATACTCAACCAATTTTCTGGGGTAAACACGGGAAGAGTTGGGGGGGGCACATCAGATATATCAGCCACGTATCTTATATCATGCACTAATACACTAACAACGTCTCTTATATCATGCAATTGCCGTCCAGATTAAAACAAATGTCTTCATGAGTTGGGCACATGTGATCAATGGCCGTCCAGATTAAAACAAATGTCTTCATGAGTTGGGCACATGTGATCAATGGCCGTCCAGATTAAAACAAATGTCTTCATGAGTTGGGCACATGTGATCAATGGCCGTCCAGATTAAAACAAATGTCTTCATGAGTTGGGCACATGTGATCAATGGCCGTCCAGATTAAAACAAATGTCTTCATGAGTTGGGCACATGTGATCAATGGCCGTCCAGATTAAAACAAATGTCTTCATGAGTTGGGCACATGTGATCAATGGCCGTCCAGATTAAAACAAATGTCTTCATGAGTTGGGCACATGTGATCAATGGCCGTCCAGATTAAAACAAATGTCTTCATGAGTTGGGCACATGTGATCAATGGCCGTCCAGATTAAAACAAATGTCTTCATGAGTTGGGCACATGTGATCAATGGCCGTCCAGATTAAAACAAATGTCTTCATGAGTTGGGCACATGTGATCAATGGCCGTCCAGATTAAAACAAATGTCTTCATGAGTTGGGCACATGTGATCAATGGCCGTCCAGATTAAAACAAATGTCTTCATGAGTTGGGCACATGTGATCAATGGCCGTCCAGATTAAAACAAATGTCTTCATGAGTTGGGCACATGTGATCAATGGCCGTCCAGATTAAAACAAATGTCTTCATGAGTTGGGCACATGTGATCAATGGCCGTCCAGATTAAAACAAATGTCTTCATGAGTTGGGCACATGTGATCAATGGCCGTCCAGATTAAAACAAATGTCTTCATGAGTTGGGCACATGTGATCAATGGCCGTCCAGATTAAAACAAATGTCTTCATGAGTTGGGCACATGTGATCAATGGCCGTCCAGATTAAAACAAATGTCTTCATGAGTTGGGCACATGTGATCAATGGCCGTCCAGATTAAAACAAATGTCTTCATGAGTTGGGCACATGTGATCAATGGCCGTCCAGATTAAAACAAATGTCTTCATGAGTTGGGCACATGTGATCAATGGCCGTCCAGATTAAAACAAATGTCTTCATGAGTTGGGCACATGTGATCAATGGCCGTCCAGATTAAAACAAATGTCTTCATGAGTTGGGCACATGTGATCAATGGCCGTCCAGATTAAAACAAATGTCTTCATGAGTTGGGCACATGTGATCAATGGCCGTCCAGATTAAAACAAATGTCTTCATGAGTTGGGCACATGTGATCAATGGCCGTCCAGATTAAAACAAATGTCTTCATGAGTTGGGCACATGTGATCAATGGCCGTCCAGATTAAAACAAATGTCTTCATGAGTTGGGCACATGTGATCAATGGCCGTCCAGATTAAAACAAATGTCTTCATGAGTTGGGCACATGTGATCAATGGCCGTCCAGATTAAAACAAATGTCTTCATGAGTTGGGCACATGTGATCAATGGCCGTCCAGATTAAAACAAATGTCTTCATGAGTTGGGCACATGTGATCAATGGCCGTCCAGATTAAAACAAATGTCTTCATGAGTTGGGCACATGTGATCAATGGCCGTCCAGATTAAAACAAATGTCTTCATGAGTTGGGCACATGTGATCAATGGCCGTCCAGATTAAAACAAATGTCTTCATGAGTTGGGCACATGTGATCAATGGCCGTCCAGATTAAAACAAATGTCTTCATGAGTTGGGCACATGTGATCAATGGCCGTCCAGATTAAAACAAATGTCTTCATGAGTTGGGCACATGTGATCAATGGCCGTCCAGATTAAAACAAATGTCTTCATGAGTTGGGCACATGTGATCAATGGCCGTCCAGATTAAAACAAATGTCTTCATGAGTTGGGCACATGTGATCAATGGCCGTCCAGATTAAAACAAATGTCTTCATGAGTTGGGCACATGTGATCAATGGCCGTCCAGATTAAAACAAATGTCTTCATGAGTTGGGCACATGTGATCAATGGCCGTCCAGATTAAAACAAATGTCTTCATGAGTTGGGCACATGTGATCAATGGCCGTCCAGATTAAAACAAATGTCTTCATGAGTTGGGCACATGTGATCAATGGCCGTCCAGATTAAAACAAATGTCTTCATGAGTTGGGCACATGTGATCAATGGCCGTCCAGATTAAAACAAATGTCTTCATGAGTTGGGCACATGTGATCAATGGCCGTCCAGATTAAAACAAATGTCTTCATGAGTTGGGCACATGTGATCAATGGCCGTCCAGATTAAAACAAATGTCTTCATGAGTTGGGCACATGTGATCAATGGCCGTCCAGATTAAAACAAATGTCTTCATGAGTTGGGCACATGTGATCAATGGCCGTCCAGATTAAAACAAATGTCTTCATGAGTTGGGCACATGTGATCAATGGCCGTCCAGATTAAAACAAATGTCTTCATGAGTTGGGCACATGTGATCAATGGCCGTCCAGATTAAAACAAATGTCTTCATGAGTTGGGCACATGTGATCAATGGCCGTCCAGATTAAAACAAATGTCTTCATGAGTTGGGCACATGTGATCAATGGCCGTCCAGATTAAAACAAATGTCTTCATGAGTTGGGCACATGTGATCAATGGCCGTCCAGATTAAAACAAATGTCTTCATGAGTTGGGCACATGTGATCAATGGCCGTCCAGATTAAAACAAATGTCTTCATGAGTTGGGCACATGTGATCAATGGCCGTCCAGATTAAAACAAATGTCTTCATGAGTTGGGCACATGTGATCAATGGCCGTCCAGATTAAAACAAATGTCTTCATGAGTTGGGCACATGTGATCAATGGCCGTCCAGATTAAAACAAATGTCTTCATGAGTTGGGCACATGTGATCAATGGCCGTCCAGATTAAAACAAATGTCTTCATGAGTTGGGCACATGTGATCAATGGCCGTCCAGATTAAAACAAATGTCTTCATGAGTTGGGCACATGTGATCAATGGCCGTCCAGATTAAAACAAATGTCTTCATGAGTTGGGCACATGTGATCAATGGCCGTCCAGATTAAAACAAATGTCTTCATGAGTTGGGCACATGTGATCAATGGCCGTCCAGATTAAAACAAATGTCTTCATGAGTTGGGCACATGTGATCAATGGCCGTCCAGATTAAAACAAATGTCTTCATGAGTTGGGCACATGTGATCAATGGCCGTCCAGATTAAAACAAATGTCTTCATGAGTTGGGCACATGTGATCAATGGCCGTCCAGATTAAAACAAATGTCTTCATGAGTTGGGCACATGTGATCAATGGCCGTCCAGATTAAAACAAATGTCTTCATGAGTTGGGCACATGTGATCAATGGCCGTCCAGATTAAAACAAATGTCTTCATGAGTTGGGCACATGTGATCAATGGCCGTCCAGATTAAAACAAATGTCTTCATGAGTTGGGCACATGTGATCAATGGCCGTCCAGATTAAAACAAATGTCTTCATGAGTTGGGCACATGTGATCAATGGCCGTCCAGATTAAAACAAATGTCTTCATGAGTTGGGCACATGTGATCAATGGCCGTCCAGATTAAAACAAATGTCTTCATGAGTTGGGCACATGTTATCATACAAGATACAAGATACCTCAAATTATCTCTGTAGTTATTTGCATTTTATTATTATTTTTTTAAACTTGTAATTTAAGAATTTATATAGCGCAGTACCCCCAGCACATTTGGTGGACAAAAGCTACGTTTCTCGGAATGATAAAAGTAGCTTATGTACACCATCATGTCATTATATGTTCTTTGTAATTAGGAAGTGAATGTTTTAAATTGAATGCATTTATAAATATATGTGTTACTATTTTTTATGTGAAGCGCTATGAGCCCAGCTGCTCTCTATATATTCTCAATTTATTTTTATTAATAAAGTATAAAAATATAACTCATGTATACATTACCATACTTATACTATAATATACCTAAATATCAAGTATTACCACCTGAATGTGTATGAGGGGCGATGGGGCATGTGAATGCGTTGTGCCGGAGGTAATCTTGCGTTAATGCCTGGAAGGTCAATTACCCATCAATCATTCGTCGCCATCAACTTGTTGTTGGTTTCAAGGTCATCTGTTCAACAACGCGACTGTTGCATTACTCGGGCCGATGGAAGAGTACGTCACTTTTCTCTGCTGTCAGATCGTCCCTGTCTAGTCTAGGGTCTTTATCAATCAACATGTGTACATTGATAGATAATCTTGAAATTTGTTTTTGTGTTTGACACCCACCTATTGCATGGGTCACCAAACTGTTGACACCCACCTATTGCATGGGTCACCAAACTGTTGACACCCACCTATTGCATGGGTCACCAAACTGTTGACATCCACCTATTGCATGGGTCACCAAACTGTTGACAACCACCTATTGCATGGGTCACCAAACTGTTGACACCCACCTATTGCATGGGTCACCAAACTGTTGACACCCACCTATTGCATGGGTCAACAAACTGTTGACACCCACCTATTGCATGGGTCACCAAACTGTTGACACCCACCTATTGCATGGGTCACCAAACTGTTGACACCCACCTATTGCATGGGTCACCAAACTGTTGACACCCACCTATTGCATGGGTCACCAAACTGTTGACACCCACCTATTGCATGGGTCACCAAACTGTTGACACCCACCTATTGCATGGGTAACCAAACTGTTGACACCCACCTATTGCATGGGTCACCAAACTTTTGACACCCACCTATTGCGTGGGTCACCAAACTGTTGACACCCACCTATTGCATGGGTCACCAAACTGTTGACACCCACCTATTGCATGGGTCACCAAACTGTTGACACCCACCTATTGCATGGGTCACCAAACTGTTGACACCCACCTATTGCATGGGTCACCAAACTGTTGACACCCACCTATTGTGTGGGTCACCAAACTGTGGGCCGAGGACCGTGTCCGCACCGCGATGCCATTTTATCCGGCCTGCGACGGTACGGAAATGATAAATGCGTTTTATAGAGCAAAAGGCATCAGACGTTTGCCTCCAAATTAAATATTTCATGTAGAATATGACGTCATCACAAGTGCTTTGTGTCTAAAATTTACTGTAATCAATCACTTATTTGGATATGTTTGTGGCACATAGAGTCATTTGGTTTTATGAAAATATCTTTTTTGAAAAGTTAAAAAATCGTCCTCACTGATAACATTTTAGAAAATAAACATGTTAGTTGTCTTTGTTCTGTTGTTGTCTTTTCTTTTAGTGTCCTGCACTGACCCACGATTCACAGATAAAGACCGAAGGCTAATTTTAAACTTTTTAAATCCCTTATATTAACTTCGAAATCTTGTCTCTCTGTCGTGATCTCTTCGTACTTCGGGCGGAAAAACAAAAGTAAAAAATGACCCACTTCCCGTAATACCATCGAGCTGAAATTTGGCACATAGACTTGTGTCACCTTTCAATGCAACGTATCAAAATTTCAGATCGATCGAACGTACCGTAATTAAATTAATGCATTTTTAGTTTATCTCTATACGGCATATGTAATTCAATTTCGCGGTTTGTTATTGTTTTTTTTTCACGTGACAGTTCAGTTCGCGCGTTGACGCAACATCGTCGATGTACCGGCGTGCTTTTGTTTACATTTTACGTGTCACTCTGAGCTCGGTCCAGCGATCGGTGACCAGACCTTTCCCCTCTCCCACCCCCACCCCGGGTAATAAAGCAAAGGGGAGTTAAGACAGATTCAGTCTGTAAATGTCTGTCGCGTTTGAACATAATCAATACTGTGAGTTATGTCTCATATATAAGGGATTTATAGTCAAAAATTTGTTTTTACGGGTTTGTTTTATTAATCGTCTAAAATGGCCGGCAGTCAAACAAGTTTGTTGACCCCTGATCTCTTGGAAACATTTCACATGTTATCAAGCGTTGACAGGAGTGTTAAAAAGATTGGTGAAACGTAACAAGTATCATTTACTTGGCCATGTTATTGGTGAAATGTAACAATGAAATGATACCTGGCCATGTTATTGGTGAAATGTAACAATGAAATGATACCTGGCCGTTGCTATTGGTGAAATCTAACAATGAAATGATACTTGGCCATGTTATTGGTGAAATGTAACAATGAAATGATACCTGGCCATGTTATTGGTGAAATGTAACAATGAAATGATACTTGACCATGTTATTGGTGAAATGTAACAATGAAATGATACCTGGCCGTTGCTATTGGTGAAATCTAACAATGAAATGATACTTGGCCATGTTATTGGTGAAATGTAACAATGAAATGATACCTGGCCATGTTATTGGTGAAATGTAACAATGAAATGATACTTGGCCATGTTATTGGTGAAATGTAACAATGAAATGATACCTGGCCGTTGCTATTGGTGAAATCTAACAATGAAATGATACTTGGCCATGTTATTGGTGAAATGTAACAATGAAATGATACTTGGCCATGTTATTGGTGAAATGTAACAATGAAATGATACCTGGCCGTTGCTATTGGTGAAATCTAACAATGAAATGATACTTGGCCATGTTATTGGTGAAATGTAACAATGAAATGATACATGGCCATGTTATTGGTGAAATGTAACAATGAAATGATACCTGGCCATGTTATTGGTGAAATGTAACAATGAAATGATACTTGGCCATGTTATTGGTGAAATGTAACAATGAAATGATACCTGGCCATGTTATTGGTGAAATCTAACAATGAAATGATACCTGGCCATGTTATTGGTGAAATCTAACAATGAAATGATACCTGGCCATGTTATTTGCTCCGCGTGCCTCTGGAGCCGTGTGTTGTTCTCGATTGTTTCACTTGGCTCCCGTGTACCACAGCAGGCGGGGTGAGGGACAAAACTGCAGACATTGTTAGAATCTCACGGTGTACCGGTACAGTCCTTACTACTCTATCTGACTCTCTCTCTCTCTCTCTCTCTCTCTCTCTCTATCTTTCTCTCTCTCTCTCTCTTTCTCTCTCTCTCTCTTTCTCTCTCTCTCTTTCTCTCTCTCTCTCTCTCTCTCTTTTTTTCACTCTCTCTCTCTTTCACTCTCTCTCTCTCTCTCTTTCACACACACACACACACACACACACACACACTCTCCCCCTCCTCATTTATTATCTCGAATTACTCGAAGGTCCATAATCCATAAGAACATCTCAGATGTACTCAAATACAACACGCCCAACAAACCTGCCACGAGAACCGACTAAAGAGAGAAGGGAATTATCGTTACAAACAGCTTAGTGCCGTGCTATGCAACAAGGGGTTCGTGTTTGCAGATTCGTGTCACTCAGTGGAGACTTGAACGTCATTGAACTCAAAAAGACAATTAAAAGCAAGGGGGTGGGTGGTGTTCAACATTTGTCTTCCTTGATCATAGGAGAATACAACGAATTTAGTTTTCATACAAGCATTAAAAAATATACGCACCTTTTGAAATGACGGTTTGTGAGATAAAGTTAGAAGCTCTGTGTAGAGGGGCACACTAAAAGTTTGACGGGCTGTGTCGCGGCCCGCAGACCGCCTGTTGCACAACACTGAATTGAGAGGGAGGCCCGGGATATTCGATAGTGTCGGCCCATTGGTCAATTAACTACACCAGTGCTTCTCAAAGTGGTGGTCCGCGGACCTGTGCCGGTCCGTGGGCCATCCGATGCCGGTCCACAGAAGTTACCAAGAAAGGCCATTTCGCTACCGCGTCAGTACAGGGAAAATAGTTCACTGGTCCCTGGTGCAATGGAAAAAATTCCTGCCGGTCCGCAAGAAAGGGACGAAAAAAGACGCAAGAGAGAAGAAAGGCAGATTTAAAAAATGAAAATTGTGGAGTCCAAGAAATTAAAGTAGTATCCAGTAATAGATCTATCTGATAGCAGCAGTGAGGACTCACAGTTGGTTCAAACAATGGAGCTTGACATGGCTGCAGATGACGATACTTTAGATATAGAAGAGGATCTCTTGTTGGCAGGAATGTGTCAAGGGTGCAAAAAATGGGGAGGGGCATAGATTTGGGTCCAATGTGATGTGTGTGATGGCTGATGGCATGCACAGTGCACGCAAAATTGTGCATCTTTAAAACAAGTCAATTTTGTGTGCACTGTTTGCTGCCCTGACTAGACTATAGATTATAGATCTACCTATAGTATTATTTTGTATATATAGATCTAAGTTATTCGTGATCTAATTTCTTTAATAAACGTTTATTACATTATTATTGACATCTCCAGTGTTATTTGTTGACTCCATTAACTAAAAATTGATTTTTTGATGATTTTGTTTATGTGTCTGCTTTGAGGTAAAAGTGTCTGCTTTGAAGTAAATTAAGCAAAAAAGTGTTCGGCAGGCGGTAACTAACTGGGTCCGCTAAAATTGGACTTTACACTCTAACCCCGCGTAGTAATACAAGAATGCTGTCTCATTATAGTAGCCTTGTTGTCATACAACTTGTAGGTACTTTCGTTTTTACCCTGTGTCGAACGGTTTAGAAACTAGGTAATGAAAGCTAAAAATGGTGCTATTTTTAGCGTATGGCGTTCGTGAGGTGGTAAATTACTCTATATAACAATAGATTCAAATTAAAGAAAACAATCTTAAAATTAAGTTAAACTGTCACTTTAGTTGATTTTCAAAATATTTTTTTTAATTAAAAAGTTTTGTTTTTATTATTAAATAGGCTAACTTTTACTTGTTCAATCTACACAATTTGTCAGTAATGACATCGATAAAGGAAAAATAATAATGTTCAAAATACTTTAAGTAGGAAAATACCGATAAAGGTTTCTTTTTTTAAAAAAAATCTTTTTCTCTCAAATCTTTAATATAGAGGTATGAACTTTGGTATTGATTTTCATTTACATATAGAGAACAAGTTTGTCTTTTTATATGTGGAAATGAGGGATGAACTTTAAGGAAAATAAATAAAGTACATTACATGGCGAAAAGTGTTTGAGACTTGGACTATTAATATCGATCTGGTTTCGGCTAAACGTCTGCCACAGTACGAATAATGTTGGGGGTGGGGGGAGGGGGTGACAATATTATACAATGATAAAACTGCCGTAACGTTACCAGACCATTCTTTGTTTGTTGGACAACCTTTTGTTGGTGATGGAATCATACAGGTCAATCTTGAGCCACACACTTCCTGGTATCCACTTGCCCACAACGATGACCATACTTATCAGCTTAGTTAATCTTAAAAAACTGACCATTTAATTATTCTTATTCAAAATAAAATAGTTTTCAAAAAAAAAGTTTTCATCGTGAAATTTGACTTGTCACGAAAGTCTGCCATTACTGTTGTATGTTTCCATTGATCGCGATCTTGCATGACAAGTGGAATAAAATTCCACCTTATGATCAACATTCAACGCTACCATTAACATTCTATTATATTTACTGCCATCAAACCGACTCTCAAAAATGGGCATGCCAGCCTACCATCAAGTTACCATCAACATCGGCATGCCAGTCTACCAACCATCAACATCGCAACCCACGTATCAACATTCCACGTGTCTCTCTCACATCCACGTATCGACGTGTCACTCTCACATCCACGTATCAACATTCCACATGTCACTTTCACATCCACGTATCAACATTCCACGTGTCACTCTCACATCCACGTATCAACATTCCACGTGTCACTCTCACATCCACGTATCAACATTCCACGTGTCACTCTCACATCCACGTATCAACATTCCACGTGTCACTTTCACATCCACGTATCAACATTCCACCTGTCACTCTCACATCCACGTATCAACATTCCACATGTCACTCTCACATCCACGTATCAACATTCCACGTGTCACTCTCACATCCACGTATCAACATTCCACCTGTCACTCTCACATCCACGTATCAACATTCCACGTGTCACTCTCACATCCACGTATCAACATTCCACCTGTCACTCTCACATCCACGTATCAACATTCCACGTGTCACTTTCACATCCACGTATCAACATTCCACATGTCACTTTCACATCCACGTATCAACATTCCACATGTCACTCTCACATCCACGTATCAACATTCCACATGTCACTTTCACATCCACGTATCAACATTCCACGTGTCACTCTCACATCCACGTATCAACATTCCACGTGTCACTCTCACATCCACGTATCACCCTACTACCGAGGCGTCACCAACATTCCACCTCAGCGCCACCAACATTCCACCTGACCACCACCAACATTCACCTCAGCACCACCAACATTCCACCTCAGCGCCACCATTATTCCACATGACCACCACCAACATTCCACCTGACCACCACCAACATTCCACCTGACCACCACCAACATTCCACCTGACCAACACCAACATTCCACCTCAGTGCCACCAACATTCCACCTCAGCGCCACCAACATTCCACCTCAGCGCCACCAACATTCCACCTGACCACCACCAACATTCCACCTGACCACCACCAACATTCCACCTGACCACCACCAACATTCCACCTGACCACCATCAACATTCTACCTGACCACCATCAACATTCCACCTGACCACCATCAACATTCCACCTGACCACCCCAACATTCCACCTGACCGCCACCAACATTCCACCTCAGCGCCACCAACATTCCACCTAACCGCCACTAACATTCCACCTCAGCGCCACCAGTCCACACCGCCATGAATGAAGAGTTGCTACGATAACGTGAGACCCTTCCTCTGAGGACGATAAATGCCGTGTTGTTCAGTTATTGAAAGGTTACCTCCGTGAGGACATCAATGAACTTCAGCGTTTGGCATTTCCCGACAATTCTGTTATCTCTTACCTGCCTGCTTATCTTACACTTATCGTGATAGCCGTGTTTCTTTGTTATCCCAGGATTTTGTTGTTACTGATGCCGATACCCCGCTTCATGAGAAATGGATGTCTTCATGATCAGCAGTTAAGTCTTTCATTGGTGTCTTAGAGCTAGGGAGCATTTTGCCCCCACTTCAGGTACAGTTATGAAATAGTTTAGGTTCAGACCCGCACATCCCTTGTCTAGCAGGACGTGTCCTATTAAAGTATCTCATGTCCTGTCACAACTCAACATGTCACAACTCAACATGTCACAACTCAACATGTCACAACTCAACATGTCACAACTCAACATGTCACAACTCAACATGTCACAACTCAACATGTCACAACTCAACATGTCACTGTAGGAACACAACCAACTGTCATGTCACAACTCAACATGTCACTGTAGGAACACAACCTACTGTCATTATCCAACTCAACATGTCACTGTAGGAACACAACCAACTGTCATGTCACAACTCAACATGTCACTGTAGGAACACAACCTACTGTCATGTCACAACTCAACATGTCACTGTAGGAACACAACCAACTGTCATGTCACAACTCAACATGTCACTGTAGGAACACAACCTACTGTCATGTCACAACTCAACATGTCACTGTATGAACACAACCTACTGTCATTATCCAACTCAACATGTCACTGTAGGAACACAACTTACTGTCATTATCCAACTCAACATGTCACTGTAGGAACACAACCTACTGTCATTATCCAACTCAACATGTTGCTTTTCAAACACAACCTGGAAATGGTCCAACTCGACGTGTCATTTGTCTCACAGCCTGTAACTGTCACTGTTCATAATCAATGTATAACATATAAACTCACCCCCACCCCCAACATTATTAACTCTAGTTCTACAGATTCTAAAAAGAAATGCTAACAGCTAAGATCTTTCCAGCCCACCAGAATGCCGTGTTCATTT
Source organism: Ampullaceana balthica (assembly GCA_944989445.1). Classification (NCBI taxonomy): domain Eukaryota; kingdom Metazoa; phylum Mollusca; class Gastropoda; family Lymnaeidae; genus Ampullaceana; species Ampullaceana balthica. The sequence continues at coordinate 7,489 of CALYLW010000754.1, read as the reverse complement.
ATCGACCCCCAAGAGTGCTGACTACAAACATTTAGGAACGACACGCCTCTGCGTAATTATTGTTTATATATTCAAGAATTCTCCTACGTAATGAACGTTTACTGCAATCAATACGGTAATTTTACTATGGGGATATATGCATGAAATTTCCATTGGTAATGTTGATCCCGTATTCTAGTTCATAATGTATGGCATCTGTCCGTCTACAAAAGACGATAGATTTATCTTTATTATTTGCAGCTCTTGGTGTGGCTGATGAGACCAATCCTTGAGTGGCAGTCTCTTCTGCATGACACACACACGAAAGCAGTTCATAATAATAGCCTGATAAATTACACATGTGTTACCAGTTTCTGGCTGCTGCGTCACTCTTGTCTGGCTGCTGCGTCACTCTTGTCTGGCTGCTGCGTCACTCTTGTCTGGCTGATGCGTCACTCTTGTCTGGCTGCTGCGTCACTCTTGTCTGGTTGCTGCGTCACTCTTGTCTGGCTGCTGCGTCACTCTTGTCTGGCTGCTGCGTCACTCTTGTCTGGCTGCTGCGTCACTCTTGTCTGGCTGCTGCGTCACTCTTGTCTGGCTGCTGCGACACTCTTGTCTGGCTGCTGCGTCACTCTTGTCTGGCTGCTGCGTCACTCTTGTCTGGCTGCTGCGTCACTCTTGTCTGGCTGCTGCGTCACTCTTGTCTGGCTGCTGCGTCACTCTTGTCTGGCTGCTGCGTCACTCTTGTCTGGCTGCTGCGTCACTCTTGTCTGGCTGCTGCGTCACTCTTGTCTGGCTGCTGCGTCACTCTCGTCTGGCTGCTGCGACACTCTCGTCTGGCTGCTGCGACACTCTCGTCTGGTTGCTGCGTCACTCTCGTCTGGCTGCTGCGTCACTCTCGTCTGGCTGCTGCGACACTCTTGTCTGGCTGCTGCGACACTCTTGTCTGGCTGCTGCGTCACTCTTGTCTGGCTGCTGCGACACTCTTGTCTGGCTGCTGCGACACTCTTGTCTGGCTGCTGCGACACTCTTGTCTGGCTGCTGCGTCACTCTTGTCTGGCTGCTGCGACACTCTTGTCTGGCTGCTGCGACACTCTTGTCTGGCTGCTGCGACACTCTTGTCTGGCTGCTGCGACACTCTTGTCTGGCTGCTGCGACACTCTTGTCTGGCTGCTGCGTCACTCTTGTCTGGCTGCTGCGACACTCTTGTCTGGCTGCTGCGACACTCTTGTCTGGCTGCTGCGACACTCTTGTCTGGCTGCTGCGTCACTCTTGTCTGGCTGCTGCGACACTCTTGTCTGGCTGCTGCGACACTCTTGTCTGGCTGCTGCGTCACTCTTGTCTGGCTGCTGCGACACTCTTGTCTGGCTGCTGCGACACTCTTGTCTGGCTGCTGCGTCACTCTTGTCTGGCTGCTGCGACACTCTTGTCTGGCTGCTGCGACACTCTTGTCTGGCTGCTGCGTCACTCTTGTCTGGCTGCTGCGTCACTCTTGTCTGGCTGCTGCGTCACTCTTGTCTGGCTGCTGCGACACTCTTGTCTGGCTGCTGCGACACTCTTGTCTGGCTGCTGCGTCACTCTTGTCTGGCTGCTGCGACACTCTTGTCTGGCTGCTGCGACACTCTTGTCTGGCTGCTGCGTCACTCTTGTCTGGCTGCTGCGACACTCTTGTCTGGCTGCTGCGACACTCTTGTCTGGCTGCTGCGTCACTCTTGTCTGGCTGCTGCGTCACTCTTGTCTGGCTGCTGCGACACTCTTGTCTGGCTGTTGCGACACTCTTGTCTGGCTGCTGCGACACTCTTGTCTGGCTGCTGCGTCACTCTTGTCTGGCTGCTGCGTCACTCTTGTCTGGCTGCTGCGACACTCTTGTCTGGCTGCTGCGTCACTCTTGTCGTATCTGAGTGGTCATCAATTTATTTATTGTCAGGATTACGGTTGGTTTGCTGACTTGAGTGTTCACAAACATCAGAGTTTCTACTTCACAACACCTACACGTCTCAAGTTGAGAACCACCGTGGTGACATATCTCTGGCATTCCAGACCAGTAACCATTGCGAGGCTGACGCCTTGATCAGATTGGTACCACGCCCAAAATGAGATCCGCGGAGGAGGTATCACTTATTGATCAAAGTCGCCAGCCTCTCTACACAGCACCAGCGTGAGCAGTGGTTCCCAGATTCTCTACCCGGTACCACCATGTCTGAGATGGTTCCCTGCACGGCACAATCTTTCCTGGAGTTTCTTTTCCGCCCGTGCCGCAGCTGTCTTCTGATGTCTTAGGTCGATGGTTGTCATTTCGTGTTTACATTCATCCCAGTGGCTCGTTGAACCATTGGTTCTTAGTACCCAGACTGGTCACAACATTGGTTCTTAGTACCCAGACTGGTCACAACATTGGTTCTTAGTACCCAGACTGGTCACAACATTGGTTCTTAGTACCCAGACTGGTCACAACATTGGTTCTTAGTACCCAGACTGGTCACAACATTGGTTCTTAGTACCCAGACTGGTCACAACATTGGTTCTTAGTACCCAGACTGGTCACAACATTGGTTCTTAGTACCCAGACTGGTCACAACATTGGTTCTTAGTACCCAGACTGGTCACAACATTGGTTCTTAGTACCCAGACTGGTCACAGTTATGTCTTAGATCTTAGATCGATGGTTTTCAGTTTCCGTTCAATGCACCATTCCTGTCGTTTATCAAAGGTTCTCGTGTTAATCACAGCAACAGCACATCCGTTTTATAAGAACATTTCCTTTCAAGTGCTCCGGTACTAAACCCAGGTTTATTCAGCGACTACGCATGGAAATACAACCATTGATAGAAGATGTGTCGCGTTGTAGAGCTGGACTTGTTTTAATCAGGTTTGCACGGGCCAGGTGTGTCGCGTTGTAGAGCTGGACTTGTTTTAATGGGGTTTGCACGGGCCAGGTGTGTCGCGTTGTAGAGCTGGACTTGTTTTAATCAGGTTTGCACGGGCCAGGTGTGTCGCGTTGTAGAGCTGGACTTGTTTTAATCAGGTTTGCACGGGCCAGGTGTCATTTATATGGAGATGGAAGCATTTTAAATATTTTAACAATAGCTCATTAGATAATGAGTCGACTTCCTCTGCACTCGAAAAAGCCGAATGTTAAACACATTTACATAAATGTCAAGGTCACTGAATGATGATGCTGCGCTGTGCAACGATCAATTCCCTATATACTCGGTATTCTATCCCCTTAATAAATTATACAACACACGTGATGTCTAGGACACGGCACATGTTAACAACAAACATTGCTATGGGCTGTGTCTAGCCATATTCCTTGAGAATTGACAGTTCTCTCCGTCACCAGTTTTTCCTTGGTCTGACTGTCACATGCGCTTGCGTGATGTGTGCGTGGTTCACGCTCATTAATATGTCATTTGATTGATACAGTGACCCTGTCACATGTAAGCATGTCACGTCCTTACATCAGTGACCCTGTCACATGTAAGCATGTCACGTCCTTACATCATTGCTAATTGCCTCAAGTATTTCCATTATATGGGCTTGCTACATTTCATCAGAACATCATGGCTCTAATATTTGACTCCTTGAATTCACCCGTGTTAACTATCTAAATCTAAGGTTCACTGAAGTTAATCATCACATCATTTGAGATCACAAACAGTTGGATTACATCACGTTTACCTACTGCGGCGAACTTGATATCAATCAAGAGTCTGTCGGTACATACATGATCTAAGAACTTGATTCTGAAAACAGACTTTCAACGCCGCTGGGAGTCTGTATTTTTTTAAACTAATAATACACCCTGGTGTCCGATTTCCGATTGGTAGAGATGTAGAGGCTGGTTTTTTTTTGTTTTTTTTTAAATATAATATGAGACGCCAGTAGGAGACTGAACCTCAGAGTGGACTTGTTGTAAGTATGCGGTCAAAGATCCAGTGGATGTGTACTGACGAATAGTTGGAAAATCACTGCAGCGTTCACAGTGTGTCGCTGTGTTTGAAATCCTTCAACATGTAAGGGTTAAATGACCACAGCAGGGCAAAATTTCACTTTATCGGAGCCAAAGTTTTCAACAACCGCAAAATCCAGTCTTTCTTTGCTGGAAATAGACTCGAATTCGATGACTTGATGACTTGCGGTGGCTAAATCTGGAGATAGTGCACTGTAGTGCCCAGTGCACTTATCTGTATTTTGATGATGGATGAAATCTGTCAATTAATAGACATCAGAGGGAAAGACTCCGCAAATATTTTCGGGGTAAAAAGTTCAGATGTGAGCTGACGTTGTGCCAGAATTAACCACTTATCTCAGTGACTTGAACCAGCAGCTCTAGGGAGGTGAATTTAAAGATAGAGCTAACCCGAGAAAAGACTGCTTTCCATCAGAAGAATCTAAATGACAATGCCCATTATTAATGAACTTGTTGCCAAGAAACAATGCCAAACATTCAGCTCCGAGAAATTGGCCAATAGGCGAACATGGTTATTTATGTCAATGCCAATGGGATTTTATTATTTACACCTTTTTCTTCTTTATGTTTTGGTTTATATTACTGTTTAGAATTGCTTTTGGTTTTAAGCTCGTTGAGCGATTGTCCTGCTAGTCCCTCAACATTACGTCTTCTTTTGGTCAGCTGAGCCATGAGTAGTCAGTCCTGTGTCAGACAGACAGAAAAAAACGCCATCGGTGCCAACATTTTTACCAAAATACCCGAATGGACACGATCTTTGACTTTTTAAACAAATGTATGAGTGAGTCATAGCATGTAAACTAATTTTTTAAATCCTTTATAATTTATATTAACTTGTGGGTGTCTGCTTGATTGCCGTAAAACTGTTAATCGATTTTAACTAGGGCTGTTATCGATTAATTTAAATTTTAATCGTTAACTTTTGAAAAATTATCGATTAATTAATCGATAATTTCGATTAAAACCAAAAATAGAAATTTATGACGTCATTAAAACTGAACATTTCTCACGGACATTGAAAATTAAGAATATTTTGAACTAAATTTCATGACAATGTGTTGATACTTGATTTGTGCTGAAGGTGGTACGTCAGCGATGTATTTGATCCTTTAAAAGAGAATTGTTTATGGCAGTGGACACAGTGAAACGTTTTCACCATCTTCGACTTTGCCATCCGCAGTTAGCTTAAAAACAACAATTTGCTCAACTTTCTAGTTATATGTTTAAATTTAACTGCGCTGATGCTGTCAGCAGGGCCGTCTTAACGCATAGGCCCGTTGGGCATTTGCCCGGCGGCCCGACGAGCACATGGGCCCCATGGGAATATGTTTATTTATGTATATTATATATATTCATTTTTTATTCCTGCGGGGGAAGGGCCCAACACTATTTCTTTTGCCCGGGGGCACAAAATGGTGTAAAGACGGCTCTTGCTGTCAGCCATTTTTAGTTGATTAAATAAAATAAATTTTAATATTACGCGGGAGATGTTTGTACGTAAAAAATATATATATAAATTATTATTAATAATTATTATTTATTACTAAAATTTTAACAAAATAAAATAAATATTTTCTTAAATTTTAATCGAATTTTTATCGATTAAAATTATTTTAATCGATATTTAATCGATAACATTTTTAACGATTAATCGAGAAATTAATCGATAATTTCCGCAGCCCTAATTTTAACCCAATTCACCGGATGCTAGCGAGCTGAAATTTTGCAGGCAGACTTGTGGTGACGATAATTATGATCAATCAAAATTTCTTATCGATCGAATGTACTGTAATTAAATTAATGAATTTTTAGATTACCTCTATGTATCTCTGTGTAGCATGTTAATTTTTCTGCTAGAATGTCGCGGTGCGTTTTATATTGAACAACCTTTTTAATATTTTCCTGTCGCGCGGTGCGGTGCGTATTATATTGACCATACTTTTTAAAAATATATTACCGATCTGTAAATGTTTATGCTAGTCTGTCGCGCGGTGTGCATTATATTAAACATCTATTTATATATTTATATAATTCACCAAAGCGAGTATGCGCAAATGAGCATGACGAATGACCCACGCTGGGGTCAACTAATCACATTTAATGGTTGGCAAGCAAAGATAGTGGAGGGGTGGGGCATGTCTTGAGACCAGCAATGCTTTTTGCATTCAGTTTTCGTTGTCCCTTCACTGAGTACATGTATTTCGTAGTGTATTGGTTATTACATCCGCCTGACATGCGGAAGGTCTTAGGTTCAAGCCCCAGGACAACATTTTTGTTTAATTTTATTTTTTAAAATGTTTATGTTTATGCCGTTCTTTTCCCCCTTTCTTAGCGAACATAAACACCGCTTCGCATGTATTTCACGGGAAAAAAAGCTTCGTTCAATGCTATACCAATTCTTTCATCAGGTAACTGTCTGTTTCTATCGGTCGCATATTTCTGGGAAAAGATCATAGACGAAGTTGTTGCTCTCCAACATGGCTGTAAAACTTTGTTTCTCAACATTGGGATAACTTCGGCGACGAGCTCTCCGTTGTTCTCAGTGACGGAAAAGTAGTCATACACTCTCCTCAACAATACGCTCAGTACATGAATACTTCAGGAGTATATGGTGGCGAGGCAGAAATTGTCGCATGTCCGAAATACTTCCCAAAAATGCTTCGGCTGTCCCCCAAACGTTCACTCGCGTTGTTCCCATTTGTTCGTGCTACTGTTTGTGTATGTTCTCCCCCCACACCCCCTTTTCTTTGCACTATCTATGAGTAAGTCTGCGGCGTATGCTACGCCGAGGGTCGTATCTAGTGTTTTTATAACCCTTTTCCCGTGATTAAATCGAGTTGAAATTTAGCAGGCAGACTGTAGAAGTTTGTTTTACTATAAATCCTTTATATATGATACTTCTAAAATTGTGGATTTTTGGATTGTCGTATTATAATGAACATACTTTAAGTTATGTCTCGTATATAAAGGATTTATAGTCAACAAAAAATTATTTTTTACAGGTTTTTTATTAAATATAAACAATGCATCACCGATTCTTGACTCATGTATCAATTCTTATGATGGTCTTTGACTACCTGTTTATAAATGTCAATATATTTCTACTGATTATTCACAAAATGCCTTTTGACAACGTGTTTATAAATCTGAACAAATGTTCTTTGTCGTTATATTTATTATTGTGGACAAAGGTTCTTTGATGACGTATTTCTGAATGTGTATTGGCGTGGGCTAAGGTTCAGATATATCCGACCAGTTTATGCTACGTGTGTTATCTGTTGTAATTGTTTACTCTGGTCTTAGTGAAACAAGGTAAACCTTCTGTTGTTGTTTTTCTATTTTATTTCAAGTTTTTATTTTGGAAATCTTACCTCGCTCCAGAATAAACACTGAGATACAAAGATGAACGGTTGCTTTAAGGCTTACATTTAATTGTCAGTAATATCCCAGTTTAAAATAGAAATGTTGTTTTGATATTATAGTTATAATTGATTTTTTAAAAAATATTTATTATTAAAGTTTTTTTGTTGTTTTTTT